>JACMIJ010000882.1:0-14945 GCA_014805365.1 Koerneria luziae
CGAATTTTTCGGTTTCTGAAACCGAAAATTTTTCGTTTTTCGGTTTTCGAAAAAAATTATTTTTTCGAACAGCCCTGCGTCCCATCATTGTTAATTGCTGGATAGAGAAATTGTTTGCTTAGGTTGGATGGTAAACACGTCGTATTCGGACAAGTGACCTCCGGCTTGGATGTGGTCCGGATGGTGGAGGCCCAGGGATCGCCTTCCGGCAAGACACGCACACAAATCACCATCGATGATTGCGGCGAGATCGTTGCCAAGTAATTGTTATGTTGTTATTTTTGTTATTTATGATACTGAAGTGTTGTTAAATACAATACACTAGTTATCTAGAGTAGGATAGTGTTTTTGCCGCCGAATGGTTGAATTGGTTTCTTTGACTTGTGTCAACATTTTGTTCGGAAGGTTGGCTAAATTTATGTTTGCGTGTGTGCTCAGTCTGTTAATTAGTTATTGTTGCTGTTTATACAACTGAATAAATGTTTCCTTTGGACGATGGTTATGCTGTGCAACATTGCAATACAATTTTTTCCTAAAAATAGAGTAAGAGGTACATTTTCATTCACACTTGCTACTGGAGGTTGCACAATGTTTTTCGTTACCTAACAATCGGTTGACTCCATTGCACGAAGAAAAGTTTCTCACAAGAGTTCTGCTAATTGTAAGGTTTTGTCGCAGAAGTTGTGCATCATGAACATATTTTATTGTTATGCTCGTCTGTGTTGTGGGATTTATTTATTTCATAGAATTTGGCCGCTCATGTCCCTTAAAAGGCCAAGTTTATATTATTTATGATTGAGGTATTGATTGGGGAACATGTGTAATGCTATGATAATGTTGGTTCTTCTGAATATGCAGGCTCTCAAAGAGTATGAGATACACACGATTCATCAGATAAGGAAAATCGTACAATTATTCTTACAACTTGCTATCAATCATGTGTTTTTGATCATTAAGTAGAACGTGAAGAAAACGTTCCACATCCTGCTGGTAGAGAGAGAACACATGTTGGTTGATACGAATCGAACCAGCAGATGAAATTATCGACCAGTTGTTCCTACTTTTTCTCACACTTAACATTTTGCCAATACATCGATGAAATGCCAGCGTCTTAGTCAGCTGAATATGCACTCACAATCGCCATGTTTTTCTGACTGAGCAGGAATGCACAGCATGTTGCTTTCGCCGGTGTACGGTTCCTCATTTGCTTACTACAACAAGACCGCGAAAGATGTGTCTAGACCCGCCACTTTTGTGTTTAGGGAATACGCATAAGGAAATACATCTGTAAGCTGACGCCATGCTCCCCCTTTAACCTGATCAGGGTGAAGCATGAAGCGGAGTCGGTATACTCCAAAGGTAATTAAACAGTTTGGCAACTCTTGTAAACTAAAGATTGGTACATTGTTTTTTTTTTGTCAAAATGAATACACAAAGCAATTGCACTACTTTTATTTCGCAATGGTTCGTTGCTGGCGGGGATATAAACACATCGAATGTTTTTGATGGAAAAGGGGGTGCAGCGATTTTATCGATACCGTTCGGCACTAGACTGTTATTCATTTTAGTTCTTTTTTTGTTCTCTTTCTGTCGTTTCGTTAAAAGGGGCCGGAAGCCGTCAGCTTACCGAGATATTTACCTATGTGCATTCCCTGAACACAAAAGTGGCGGGTTCATAACACACTCTTTATGAGCGCATCTTGTGCGAATGAAATGACGGTTTCCGGCCTCCTTTAAGGATGTTACTCCAACTAACACGAACACTCAATTTGTGTGCTTTCACTTATACTGTAGCTTCTTCATTGTCATACGAAAGGCTCGATATCCAATTCGCGAATTTGGCAGTTGTTTGTTATGTGTCCTCATTTTTTTCAACTAAATGTAGCTAATGTCCGATTATGGTATTCTCTCAGTATGCAATATTTGTCTGCAATGTGACGGCTAATATTACAAACACGATAGCTTCCTAGATTCCACTGCTGTTCACAGCCCGTCAGTCTGAGATTTGTGTATTCCATTGTGCTTATCGCAACAAGTTGCCTCCGCCGGACTACAGTACCTCTTTTGTATACGGGAACAAAGGATTCACTCATTATATATGTAACATAGGGATGTGCAAATTTGAGACCGGCGGAAGCTGTAAGTACTGTCTCAGTATGTCTTCTTCTTCTTCTTCGCGTTATTCCCATGTGGTTATGGGGTCGGTAGCTCGAATGTTCCTTCTCCACGCCGCCCGATCCATCGCGTCTTCCGGCACGATTCTCGCGACGCACTGTCCCAGTATGTACTGTGTTTATATGCAAATGATGCACATTTAATTGACAATCTTGAAATGTTGTGAGTCATTCCGTGTTTTTTATAACTTGGCATGCCGCACATTCCAAATCGATAACTAAATGAGACACGGATGGTTGGAAGATTGGCAGTTTCTTTTTGTTCCATCGCGTCACTCATTTCTTAACATTCTCTCTGAGCGAAAAATCTTGATAACATTGGTTTTTGATGGATTGATATATCTACTGCTAAGCGTCTACAATGTCTTACTGTTAGGTTGTGGCAACACCAGGTCTCGGTAACATATCGGAGTGTGTGTCGTTGTGCATTTTCTTTGAATACTTACACAAATGTACAATAGTTGAACTGACTACTCAAAAATTGCGCAAATCTCGAATCGACGGCTCACACTAATTGTAAGCTTAAAACGCTATGATGGTTATGCACTAGCATTGTTGAATTACTTCTGTACAAATATCCGACTGTCGCTATCTCTTTGATTTTGTAAGCGTATTCAAGTTTTTTACAGTTCAACGCAGACGCTCACATCCCTCTGAAACTACGTAGTTTAAAAAAAATACTTTCGCAAAGTTGTGTAATTGGAGGGAAGCGTAACAATAATATTTGATCACACACGTCGGACAGTTGTACAGAACGGAGTCAGGGCAGCCAATACTCACTGTGAACAATCATAAACAGTATTGAGCCTTTGTGAGAGTGATCGTAACAACGCGGATATTTGGATGATTGACAGTTTGCCGGTGATAACCCCCGTGTCACTCATTTCACAACATTTTTTCTGAGCGAAAAGTCGCGCACATAAGAAATGCTTGATAACATTGTTGGTTGCTGGATTGATTTGTATAATTAGTAGCTATGATACTGTTAACAATACGCTCATATGACTGTTGCATGTGTACAACGTCTTATTGTTAGATTGTAGCAACAACAGGATTCCACATATTTCATTCAGGAAGTAATGATGAATGAATGCTTGCGCAGAAATCTAAGTGACAGGTTAGGGGTTAGTTGCATTGAGCTGATGTTTTCCGCTCAATGTACCAATAGCAGCTCCCCCGTGACTGAGCTATCAGCTATAGATTGCACACAGCATGTTGCTTTCGCCGGTCTACAGTACCTAATTTTCGTAGGATAACAAAACCATAACAATAAGATATACAGCAACAGTCGGACATTTGCACAGAACGGAGTCAAGTATGCCAATAATGCAGTAGATTCAATAGTACATTAGAGTTGTGAGAGAAATATATGCAAATTTGGGACTGCACTGTATGATAACGATAACTTGTATTGGAAATTGTTCCTTGTTGAAATTTGTTGAAATTGTTCTGTCTTCATCACCTAAACGTCTTACACCGATGATCTGGCAACTCTTGTTGTTGAAGCAGGCAATCGATTACAGCCAAGTGTCTCTCATTTTTTCATTGAAGACAAAGTTCTCGTTCTTTCGTCTTCCGTTTTGACATCGATTAATATTGCTATCGTCATGTGTTGGAAACCAATAGGAGCCGGCCACGGAGAGGAGGCGGAGACCGCGTCGGACAGAGTCCATCTTTGTCGTCCGCCCTCGTCGGCTCATTTCTGGTTCTGATGCCCTCTTTAGACGGTCAAGACGTGTATTGATTAACACTCCGATGAAAATGTTCAGCCTTCATAACCAAAACGTCTTACACCAGTGATCTGGTAAATCTTGTCATTGAAGCAAGCAATCGATTACAGCCAAGTCTCTCCTTTTTTCATCGAAAATCAAGTTCTCGTTCTTTCTTCTTCCGTCCTGACGGTGATTCATATCGATTTGCCATTGTCGTGAATTGGAGAACCAATAGGAGTCGGCCACGGAGAGGGGCGGAGACCGCATCGGACAGACTCCGCCTTTGTCGTCCGCCCTCGTCGGCTCATTGTTCGCTCTGGTGCCCTCTTTGGACGGTCGTGTCTTTCTTTCCTGAGCAATCATTCGTTGTGTCCAACGTGATACGTGTACTGTAGCTGCAAGAACAATGATCCGATACGTTTCTTGTTTAGAATCGGAAGACACATTCGCCCTCCTCAAGCTGTCGCAAGCATGCAGAATACGGTATGTTAGTTCGTATATTTCAATGTTACATATGAGTTCTAAATCCTTTTGTATCTTACAATTAGAGAAGTTTTGGGCAAGGCAAACTTGTTTCTAATATTGACTTTCTCAACTTCTATTGTCAGCATTGACAGATCGTTATTAGATACTGTTCTTATGAAAATCGGTTGACACCTATCCGTAAGATATTGTAACGGGGGCATAGGATCCCGGGTGTAACCAAAATTCCCAGTTCATTACAAATAGCCGAGAAACCGACTGTCGTTTTTCTGCACAAAACATACAACGATCACATTGTACCAGCAGCACGTTGTGTATCGTTTACGCCGCTCTGTTAGTATGTATGTGTATATGTATTATACTATACGCATTTCAATCAATATCGCAGTCGGTTTCTTCTGCCTCCTCTATAGGTATCGCAATAGTTTATGAAATAGGTATTTGTTTGTAATTGGACAGAAGTTGAGAGTCGGAAGGTGTTCTCTTTGGCTGCCAACAATAAGATGTAGAATAACTTAGAAACATTAGTAGTATCGCCACACGTATCCGATGGCTTGTCTTTGAAACCTCAAACTTGGGTAATCAGATTTTCGTTCATGTGTAACAGCAAATTAATAACCATTACAAATATGGTGCACTTGCTTATGGTGCAAGGTGGTTGTAAATATAACATAAATAGTGTAAATTTAACATACATTTGTTATGAATTGTGTTCAGATGCCACCACCGAAGAAACCAGCTGGCACCAGAGGCCGGCCCTACCAAGCGACCACCAACGGGTTATATTTAAGCCTACAACCGAACACCCCCTACTATCTCTACGATATCCGCATAAACGCCGTGCTCCCCGAAAATACGTTGAATGAAAGCCGGCGAAAGCTGGAGTTGACTAAGCGATCGCACAATGAGTAAGTGCTTTTCGAAGTTTTAGGAGTAAAAGTGAATGAGTTAAGTATAAGTAAAGAGCTAAGTAAGAGTTAAGCAAGTACTCGCTGTTGTCTTCTAGCGAAGAAGCGTGTAGCTAACAAATTACAGTAAATAGTTGCCGAAGTCTAGTTCAAGACATGTAAGGCATGGGAAACGCCCACTTCTCACTTGTTGAAGTAATGCTGTATCCCATTTTAGCTTCGATCCGATCCCGAGGCGCAAAATATGCCAAGACATATTCACCGTGATTTCTGCTTCCTGGGAAAGGTGTGAATACGATGGCTGTTCAAAGCTGATCAGCACCCGCCAGATCCCCGATGTTCTCGAATCGGTATGTACATGTTCTATTGGAATATCCGATTCCATTCCATACCGCTACTATGAATTTAATATTTTTAGGCGAATTCATATTGTTAGCTGTTCATGACAGGTTCACAAGTTTGCAAAACGAAATTGGTTAAAGTTTGATAACTTTAGCAAATTTGCGTAATTGGGAAGAACCCTAACAATAAGATTTGGTCATACGACAACAGGCGGATATTTGTACAGAACGGAGTCAGGTATGCCAATGGTAGTCAGCACCTACAGTGTGACTTCTGCCTGCCCCCAATTTGTATATCTCTTTCTTATAGCGAATTAGTCCTTTGTAGTCGTACGCGAATGCTGTAGACGGTGGAAGGAACACAATGTGGCTATTTGACGAATTGCATGTCTTGCTCGTTTCACAATCACAAATAATGTCACAATCGCATTATTTCTAAGATTGATGATAATTCAACCTTCTTAGGCTATGTTCCGGGTCGATCTGGACAGCCTAAACGAGTTCTCGCGAGGACACCTTCTGGGAAGCGGAGTTGAGCACGTGGAAGTGCAAGTAGCGCCAACAGAGAACCTTGCCCAGGTATTCAAAACAAGTTTGTGCCAATTCCACGTTCAAATGGCTCTATTAACATATATATAACACGAGCACACACAGCTAACAGTAACGAACCACAATGTGGTTCCAGGCTTATTATTAGTTACTCTGAAAATTGCATATCTGTTGTTTTGTTATAGAGAGCCAAAAAGGCAAGTTCATTACTGTGGAGGAAACAACAAGCTGTGAAACAACATGAAAACATGTTCAGGTGTCCTCAAACGACATAGCTGCGTGTACGAACTACGACTTCAAAGGTGGCGACCGGGGGCTACTCGGGGTTCTCGATCTGTGTGCCACGGCCCCCAATGACATGTGAGCATCCCCCCCCCTCATACAATGATGAAACAGTGAAACTGGCCGTCGGTCGTAAGGATCAAGCTCTATCTCGGGAACGGGGTTCAGAAATTCGTCGGGTGGCCCTGAATTTCTCTCTATTAGCTCAACGGCCAAGTCTAGTTCGGTATCCTAGTATATGTTTATCAAACCCTTTATATGACACAAGATATGCGAAAGTTCAAAAGCTGCTTGGGTAGTAAACATCGTAGGTGGTGGGGTTTATACAGGGGGAATTGGGCCGGTATGGAAAATGGGATAGGATGTATATGTGTGATTGCTAAGTTAGTGAGTGTGACTAGCTAAGAAAGCAAATGAGAGCTAACAGAAGAAAAACAAAACGACTTAGAGTATGTTCTCATGATGCATCTTATTCAGTGATAATCAACTCGTTTCGAACAGCACGCTGTACTCCTTCAATAGAAATGTAAGCGAGTTACTTCAAGCGCTAGCAACTGGAATTCAGCATTCATTCTCGCTTATGTTCTCCTCTTCGAAAATTTTGACTTAATTTTATATTTTTGAAGCTTCCCCCTCCTGAAGTTCGAGGCGGAATTTCTGTTGAGAAGGGTATCACAACGAGATGCCAGATCGTCGAGGGCAACAACTCGAAGCCGGACAAACCAACCTACGCACCTATCGTTTTCGGAGACAGTATGTGATAATGTTATAGGGAATAAGATAGGAAATAGATGATAGCCGTGGGTTCTCTTTAGACTGCCTCTGAGAAAATCAGCCATTTTTCTCTATGTGTACTATGATTCCATACGAGGTTCCCTACTAACTCGTTGGCACGCCCAAGAGATCATAGCATTTATCCCGGGAGAGAGAGATATGTATATGGCACGGCTGGCCAGGCCGTCCTCTCCCCAATGCACTGGCCCATTAATTCCAACTGGCGGGTGAAACGATACAGTCGTGACCGTTCAGTAAAACGCAGTGGATTTCACAAGGAAGAGTTGCTCTCCGAGAAGCTGCGCAGCAAGTATGGCACACAAGATTCTTCGTTCTACAGACGAAACAATGACAGCGTTTCTAACTTTCTGAGAGGTACGTATGCGAAATGAATATCCTTTCGAAATCAGGAAACAAACGGCATTGTTTGTTTGTTTTCAAACGAGGCGTACTATTAGAATAAATTCCTCCGTTCTGTGCCAATATCCACATCGTCAAATCTTATTGTTATGGTTGTTCACCGTTACACAAATTCGCTTAACGTATTCTAATCTTGCGCAACTCTATGCTGTTTCATAAATTTGTGAAGCTGCTAATTGTAAGTGCTACGAAAAAGTTGAATACATACGTTCGCAAATCCGAATTCATAACAGCAGTCGGATATTTGTAGAAAACGAAGCCCTGCCGTGGTCGCCATATAGCGGATTCTGTCACATTCTTTATGCGGAATACATTGCAAAGGGGCCAGGAATAATGGGACGGGGCCATTATATACCTGCACGAAGAGTGTCATAAATGGGTGACTAATGCAGAGAAATATATGTTCGATTGTAGCAATCGGACAGAAGGTATACTAATAGTATTTTGAACTAATTGCAATCTTGAAAATATTTTGATGTTTAGGACTTGTGTGCGTGAAGACATACTTGCACAAGAGGATCAGAATTGGTGGCGTTTCATCCCTCACAGCCGCTGAGAACTGGTATTTTTCTTCAACGTTCTTTCGATCAATTACTTCATGTTATGTAAAAAGTTTATTAGTAACAAGACTTTTTCAATATTATTTAGCAATATATTCTAATATACACATATAAATATGTATATATTACAAAGAAAAAATTCGGCTTTTGGCCTTTTACACGAATAGTTTGTTCCGGTCTCATTGTTAGGGTTTTTCTCTCTAATCTCATTGTTGCAGCCTCAGTGCAATGTGTAACATTAGTTACTCTAAAACCACAAATGCCCCCCCTCCTTTAGAGCTCTAGTACAATATTATTTATTTAGGTTTGACATCAACGGGAAGAGGACAAATACAGTTCAATACTTCAAGGACAAGTATGGAATTGACGTCGAGTATGTTGAAAGAGGCGATATGGAGCAAGCCTGTTATAGCCTTCCCGTACTACTCTATGTGGAAACAGTAAAAAAAAGATACCAAATTGGCATATCTGGTTCCTTTGAGAAATTTCTTCTTGATCGTACGCATATGAAGTGTTGTAGCCCAGTGGGAGCATCATGCTGCCCTCCCGTCAGTGACTGCCTGCGTTACAGCCCACGTTGCGTGTGCGTATTCGACGAGCACCGTAGGAATGACGTCATTCCTGTGACCTGTTTGACTGTCGTGCCACACCAACGAGTTGATCGAGAACGTGCTGGGACGGAGTATTCGAGAGCCCTTTCACAGGTACTATTGGCATATCTGCCGCGGTAGTAAATCCCCCGGATTCCGTGAGCTCGAAACCTCCCAGGTTTCTGCTAACTAATGGAGATTTCCATTGAGCTCACAGGAACCAGCGAGGTTTCAAACTCACGGAATGCGGGGGGGGGGTTTACTACCGCGGCTGACTCCGTTCTGTACTACAAATATCCGACTGTCCCCAAATAGTCTAACATGTAAGCGTATCCAAATTTTCACAGTTCATAGGTGGTGCATAAACTTGTGAAATGACATAAGGTTGCTAAAAAATTTAAATATATTTAGCAAATTGGTGTAATTGTTAAAGGGGCCGGAAACCGTGATTCCTCGGAGGCAAAATGCATATATAGTCCTTATATAGTTGCCCCCCCTCACAGAAGTTGCGGGCCTCATACATATACACGTAATTCTGCTAACACAAAACAACGGTTTCCGGCCCCCTTTACGAACCCTAACAATAAGATATCGAATCTTTTCAAGCACTCGATTACACCCGCCAATGTCCGTCGAGTGGAAACGCAGGCAGCGATGACCGGGCTGGGGCTCACCGACAACCAGATGGGCATATCTGTCCCTAGCATGACGAATGTCAAGGTATTACCATACAAGCTAGCTGGCTTAAGCTCCTTCACTGGTGGCCCTGGAGGCTTTGTGTATTTGTTGACAATGAGACTTGGTAACATATATTATAGAAAGCAAATGAGGTTGTGTGTTGTGAACACCTCCAAACTATACATACGTTACAAATAAGTAAATCCGCGAACTGCTTGCGAACGAATTCAACGTTTATTTCAGGTCGATGCAAGGATTCTGCCTTCTGTAGATGTTAGAAGGGGAGCCAACGTCGGCAATGTGAGTGTATTTCTAGGATGAGGGTTTGATTGATAAATAAATAGCTGTTCCTGGCATGTGATTACGTAGTTGATCTACCCCGGTTTCAGGGAAGAATGCCAATGAACAAGTTCATGGTGCCGGCTAAAGTGACGAACTGGGCGGTGCTGATACTTGGACAGGCAAGAATCGACGATGTGGAACGTTTTCTTGCTAGTCTCGAAGGCATGTGCAAGTCACTGGGAATACAGATCGCCCGTCCATCCCAGAGAGCACACATTTTCTCCACAATGGTTCGTTTGGTTAAACGCTAACAATACGATTTGCTGGTTCCTGTTTCTTAGCATGTAAACGTAGCCAGAAGCTCTGAAAATTTCTTTTTTTTTACAACAATGACGCCATTCGACCATTCGTGCATTACAGGAAATCGACCAGACATTCAACACATTTTGTGACGCTGGAGTGCAATTTGTGCTCGCCATTTCAAACATACCTAACGATCACGGTATGTTACCTTATGGTAGTATGTATTTTTGTAATTTGTTTCTTTCTTTTTTTGAATGACACATTACTTTTCTGCATAACCTTACATAACTTTACGGTTCCTTATTGCATGACAAAACTTGTCATTAGCAAAATCTGTGATCTATAATATATACATACATTTGAGATTTAACTGTGATATTTTACAGACTACTTGAAATTCGCCGAGCTGCAGTATGGAATCTGCACTCAAGAAGTTCTCATGCGCAATGTTGGTTTTACTCTTACAGCTTAAACTTGCTCATAGAAAGACATGTTCACCGTACTTTTCCAGATTGGTGGAGGCCCAACTCTGTTGAAGAACCTCGCATTGAAAATAAACACAAAGAACGGCGGCATCAATTGCTACGTAACTTCCAAAGATGAAAGGTATGTACCATTAGCATACTTGACTCCGTTCTGTACAAATATCCTGCCGTTGTTGCATAAGTCAATATCTTATTGTTAGGTTTCTCTCCAATAGCACAAATTTGCCAACACATTCAAATTTTTCGCAAACCTATGCCGATTCATAAGTTTGTGACCCTGTGCTGAACTGTGATAAACTAGAATGAACTTACAAAGTCAAACATATGGCAACAGTCGGATATTTGTACAGAACGGAGTCACATATTCCAGTAGTTGGGTGGTGGGGCGGCGGGGAGATAAAGAATGAGAGATAAGACAACACAGCCTACGGCAAATGTTACTTCAGGGTGAACGAGATCCTTAAAACTGCACTCATTATTGGCATCACAACATCAAAGCCGAGGAAAGACAGAGGTTTGTACTACTTTCTGAAGGACAGAGAGAACATATTAACATCGCCATAATATGCCGAGTTCTTTCAGATCCAGCGAGACAGGTGCCGGTTGTCCTCGGATGGTCGGCGAACGTTCAGAGTGTCGCGGCGTGTGGTGGTGTAGGTGTACATTATTTATTACACGTTGTATACACACATTGAGAATCAATTACTATGAAGTGCACCACATTTTGTTAGCTATTCAGTATGGGCAACTTTGCTTCTTGAAAACTTGCAACATTCGGCTACCATGTCGTGTCCCACAAGCCCAACATGTTGCTTCCGCTAATCTACAGTACCTAAATTGCATACGACAACAGAGGTATACTTCCACATAGCAAAAGGATATGGAAAATCGAGACCGGTGGAAGTGACTTGGCTCATCAAGATGTACAAGGGAGAAACACTTGCAATTGATTTGTTTCAGAAGCAAGAAATTGCTGGATGCCAGTTCGTTCCGCAGTATTTGTATGCAAATCCAACACATATAACGGTATGCACGCTTGGTACACTTTGTTAATGTAACATTTACTGCAGCTTATTATGATCAAACGTGTTATACATACTATTATTTAGAATCTTATTGTAGCTTCATATGCTTGTGAAATGACGTAGAGCTGGGGAAGGACCATAGCAATAAGATTTGAAAATGTAGCGACGGACGGCTATTTGTACAGAATAGAGTCAGAAATTCTAATAAAAACTTTCCGGTTATCATGATAGCTTTCTTACACACAGTAACGATATGGCTTGGTTTAGGAGCCATTCGAGGAATCCCTCCACTACGCATATAGAAGTGCCATTGTGAATGCACTCAAGCTCTTCAAGGTACGACGCCGCGTTGTTATCATTCCGTTATCATTTATAGGCATATTTCTGTATTTCTTTTTATCAGTGAAGTTAACGCATCCTTTAAAGAAGGTGTAAACTCACTTCTTAAAGTACTGTGTCCCCGTTAACCATAGCTTGGTCAAGGTGTGGTTGACACTTCTGTAGCTTGTTTAGTGTCATAAATGGCAATTGAGTGTTTTGTGAGGCTTGAAAGGCAGCAAATCATCAAAAAATAGCATGTAACTATGCCCTCTTTATTCTTGTTTCACAGCAAACATCAGACTCGGACATAATAAGAAAAAAGTGCGTTCATTACTTCTTTAAGGCGAACAGGAAGATCCAGCCGAAAGACATAGGCATAATCGTCTACCGAGGAGGCATTTCTGATGACGAGCGCGTGCACGTATGTTTACCTTTGTGTTGCAACATTCAACAGGTAACGCCAAAATCAGTGTTTTAGGCAAAATCGGTGAATACGGAGAATAAGCAACTGATACACTATTGGCATATCTGAATCCATTCTGTACAAATATCCGGCTGCTGTTGTAATACGATGATATCTTATTGTTATGTTTCTTAGGAAATACAAAATTTTGTTAAAGTTTCGCAATCCTATGCGGTTTCTTACCTGTTATCAACTGCATACAATTTGAATACGCTTACAAAATTGACTATACTGCGACAGTCGGGTATTTGTACAGAATGAAGTCAAGTATTTCAATTGTTTAATATGTACATCTACGTGGTATTATATACATATTGATAAGCGAAAGTTATTAGTGTCCACTGGCATGCACTAGTGTTATTGTTAACGATGCATTGTAGCCCGTCGACCATTGCCAAGTCCTACTGGCCCTCTCAAGACTCCCCGCAGGCCAAATGCTTTGCATACGGGCGAATTTTGCTTTGCTTTGCGAAGTCTTGGCACTAATACCTGACGGGGTTGTATGTTGTTCAGGTTTTGAGAGAGGAATACGAGTGGATCAAGGAGGCGTGTACCATCCTCCATCCGTCGTTCTCGCCTCCCATCAGCATTATCGCCGTGTCGGACGATAACACGCTGCGACTTCATGGAAACGTACGTTGTTCTTACATTGAAATGTTTACCGTCGGGTTACAAGTTACAGTACAATAACACAAATAGGAGGTAGCAACAATGTGTGAGGAATCTTGTTCTATAAGGTTCCACAGCGTTTCTTGACTCTCTCAAGATCTTATGAACCTCATTTGCCTACAAACACAAAGGAGTTGGAAGTGTGAACAAAGGGTTGTGTAAATTTCCATTTGGTGATAATGAATAGTTTCAAAACGCTGTGGTTCCATGAGCCGAATGATACGCATGTCCATAGAGTCCTCTACTAAATATGACTGATTCAGGAGGAGAATGTGCCTCCGTCGGGTCTCGTTGTCGACAAAACCATTGTCAATCCGGAAATCAATGAGTTTGCGCTTGTGGCGCAGAATCCAAGAATGGTACGTATGTGGGATAGAAATACTCGCACAATATGCTATCATGTGCAACCAGTAGAACAGTCTATGTTATTATTCTCACTAAATAAAATGCTCGGCGGAACGGCGGACCAACCCACCAAGCTGCCACCAATCATCACGGCGGAAGCCATTATAAAAGTGACCCACCATTCTCAACGGTGGAATAATAGTGGGGAAGGTGGTTTATCGCAGCTCCACCGAACATTTGGTTACGTGATTTCAATAAAACCGAAATCGTTATCTCTTATTGTTCGTGAGGCTATTCTTTAGGGCACTGCGCGGCCAACCAAATATACATTGCTTGTTGAAGACACTAAGGGAAAGAAGAAACCGCTTACAATGGACGAGGTTTGTTCACTTCATACCAAGAGAGAATGGCATCTCTCTTCCCCCAGGAATTATGGGTGGTTAAAGGGGGCCAGAAACCGTGAGTTTTCGTAGTTAAAGAACACCATTTCCTTATATAGTTGCCCCCCTCACAGAAGTTGCGGGTCGCTTATACACACAGTTCTACTAGCACTAAAACAACGGTTTCTGGCCTCCTTTAAAGAGAAAAATGAGATATACGTATGTCAGAAATCTTCTAAATGTAAGTTTCAAATGCATATAAAGTACATTATGAGAAAAAATGCTGGTGTTTATTGATTTTTGATGTTATGGAGCACTCATTTGTTCTAACAATAAGCTAACTTCTGCGTTCAGCAAGAGGCGCTTGCCTTCGCCCTCTGTCATCTTCACCAAGTGTCGGAAGGGACAACTTCGCTGCCAACGCCAGTCAACGTTGCCAAGCGGGCCCTCGTAAGAGGGCTTGATCAATATCACCATCAGAGGTAAGGAAAGACCTTTATTTTGAGTGCAGGTCCTGACAATCACCTACAAATTTAACAATTACCTATAGGTTTATTAATTATGCTAGTTATATAGTACACAAATTACCTACTTTCCAGTTAGTCATGCCGTATCCTTCGCACATAAAGTTATTTTCAAATTGTAGGGAATTGGCCGCTGCGAATCGCCGAGTCCTCACTGTCACCGAGCTCAACGAGCTCTACACAATCAGCAACGAACATCACTTGATTGGTACGCGTTTCAACGCGTAAGATACGCCTTGCATCATTCATATTATGCTTGATGCCTTGTTGAATAAAAAATTCTTGTGTGTTAAGCAGGCCTTCTGTGTTGTGTGGCCGGGTTTTTGAGACATGCTGGTAAAGCTGACGGGCACAGCGGCATTACTGACAATGAGGACAACTGACCGGTCTCTCACGTTCTATAGAAAATACGTCGATCCTGGGATAAAGATAAAGCCGAGTTGACATTTAAATACGAGGTGTTCCTCAGCTAACGGGAGATGGCTCATGTGGAGAAAGAATGAAAGGGAAGGGATACGTGTCACACCTCTCTCTTACAACATATAGAAGTACCATTTACCTTTATGAGCGTCATTCTCACTCATTTCCAAAGCCATTAAGTGTTGTTTCTCCCGGTCTACAGTACCTCATTTGCAATTGAATACAATACTTTCATTCGTTAGAACAAAGTGATATGC
>JACMIJ010000883.1:0-14945 GCA_014805365.1 Koerneria luziae
ATCGTCCATTTTAGAGCTAAGATCTTGAAACTTTGCCCCTGGGGGTTATTTGAGGCGTAGATTCCAAAAATGTAACTCATTTTGCCCAAATTTTACTCCTAAGGGGCGTTCTAGAACTCGTGTTTGCCTGGCGGCCCACTGAAAACAAATCCCCTGCGCGCCTTCGGCGCGCAGGGGGATACAAGCGAAAGTTATTACTATGAAAGCAAATGCTGGTGTCTTAGCAGGGGATACAATGTGTTTCTCAGTGACCGGTATGAGGAATGATCCTTTGTAACACGCAGCAGCAGCACCTCACGTATTGCAGAAAAACCGATTTGACGCCCGAGGAGTACGATTTCGACATTGACGAAAACTTCAAACTGTTCTTCAATTACTACGCCTACGACACTGTGGATCAGAAGAATGCTTCGTACTACACACTTCAGGCGTTTCTGTAGGTGCTCTGGATATCGCTCATGTGATCTAAGTACATCATTTCGAAGCATAATCTTATTGTTAGATTGTTAGCTTTTGCGAATACCATTGATCACTCCTTGAATGCTCTTGTGCTAATATTCAAATGAGGCACATTACAGCGTAGTTTTAATTTTTGCAGTTCACACTTATGAAACAATTGGAACATGCTAAAACATTTCTGTAATGAAAAATATCATAACAATAATATTTACACGTGCAGCAACAGTCGGTTATTTGTATGTAAACGAAGTCATTCAGATATCATTCCTATAGTATTTACTTACCGAACTCGATAAGATAAGATGACCATGAATTCTGATTTCGGAATAAATAAATAACAACTGAAAAGATATGCCTATCATGATCTACCAATTTTCCAGAAATGAGCCAGAGCGGGAGCGAGATCGCTATGCGGTGCTCATCTCACTCCCGCTCAGTGTGCTGCCGATCGTCTTGAACGTCTGGTTCATCTATCTGGTACTGTCGAACAGAAGCGCCCGGCTCAGACCAGCGTATGTAGTTATTGATTGATTTTCAAGATCATTCTTATCATGATAAAATCGATTTTGATCTACAAATATTACACGGCATAGTGCATTTGCCGGTCCACAGTACCTAATTTGCATTCGATAACAAAGATTTTACTGTCTATAACAATAAGATATGCATGTTTGAAATCGGAAAGCTTGCCTCAGCACCATCTGTCTGTGTAACACGAAGATTGATAGAACCAACGTACCATCATTAATCGTTGCAACAAAAAATGCTATCTTAAGACTTTCGGATGAAACATTATTGTGACATGATGTATATTAATTGATATTAAAATGTCGATGTTGGAATGTTCAAATTACTTTTTGCTCTACAAATTTTACACAGCATGATGCTTCTCCTTGCCAGTTTGGCATCTCATTTTCATTCGGCTACAAAAGATAATTTTTAAGAACAAAAGAATATGCATATTTCTTGACCAGCGGATGTTCCACAACCTCAGGGTAGCGTGATTACATATTGTGTTATCAGGAACTGACGTTCGACCAAAGCTGTCGTATGTTATTATACAATTAGAAACTGAATAAAACTACAACCGTAATTGTGGCCTTGCAAAAATTACACGTTACAATCGTCAAAGCGTGCGCAAACTGCGATGTTTGTATGGGGGAAAGGAAAATTTCAATAAATTTCAATCTTCATAGTTTCAAGCCACAAACTGAACCGCACTTTCCCTGGTTGAAGCCTTGATATCGGAATAGACCACCTTTCAAGTTCTTTTCATTCCGTTCATTTTTGCATTTAAGTAGAAAATATTAATGCAAAACGTAGCTATAGGCAAATATGGCAATATCGTTATGAGACAATGGAACTTCCGTAGGTCTCACATTTGCATATTCCTGTGCAACGAAGGCCGCTTTTATTAGCTTATCGTATGCAAATGAGTAGATCACGGCGTGCCATGATCTCCGGTGTAAATACAATGCACTAATTGTAAGACATGACAGTCTTATGTAAATACCTCACTTGATAAACATACAAATGTACGTATAAACATGTAAATTTTATAAATGCAATCTAGGAACAGCTTGAAAATGCCGTAACTTGTAGGTCTTGGTGGAAATTGCCTGCTGTCATCTGCTGTCTTTCACGTTTCAATCGTTTCTTACAGTAAGATGGCTGGTTTAAAAAGAGCATATTCCTTTGTTCGCACTACAAATGCCGAGTTATGCGAATGAGGTACACCAAATCGGTGTCATGCAAACGCCGTGCGCACTTGCAGTTACTGGTTGATGTTGGCGCTCGCCGTGTGTGATATCGGAATGCCGTTGTACACGCTGCTATACGAGATACCGACCATAATGTTCCGGTTCAATTTCGTTCGAATCATCTCGATGAGGACGATACTCGGCACATTCTCGTACATCGCCTGCTTGTACTCGACCACCTCGTTGCTGATTGTTCTTGCCTTCAATAGGTATATGTTCTTGTCAAAGCTAAATGCAACGCAAAGTTCTCCCGTTCAAGAAATTTTGCCTACGGGGAGAGATGAGAGGGCTAGGACATTGACGTGCATATTATGTTACGTTTCAGTCGAAAAGAACAATAGAGCAGATCTGAGTAGCTTATTGTTAGGAACACTATCGGTTATACAAATAATGCACCGTGTATTGCTCACGTATCAAAGCTTACTAGTCTCACATAGACAATTAGAATACTCCCTAACAATAAGACGTTTGTAGTACAAGACATGGTACTTTCTATGTATTGACTATTCTATTATAAACCATTACTATTTGTACCCATACTTTAGTTTTAATACATTACAGATTGTGTGCGGTACTTCTACCTACATATTTTAACGCGATGTTTACAATCCGGAAGACGCTGCTCTACATTCTGCTCGCCTTTGCATTCGGAATTGGTTCGGCACTGCCAACGCTAACCTCCTGCTGCTACATCTATTACTTTCCCGTTTTCTACACTATGAACTATGGACACGCGAATTCGTGGTAATTTTACTACAATCTGCTTCTGCCGCACTACAGTATCCTATTTGCATTGCACGAAGATTTAATTTATTTCATTAGAACAAAGCTATATGCAAATTTGAGACTGGCGGAAGCTCGACTAGCTCAATATTCTCCGAATCCACCACTAACAATAAGAGGAGGGGGCAGAGGAGTACATGTCCATAACCACTCATCATGCACTCTGACAATGAGATCGGTGTTTCTTCCAATCTTTCAAAATGATCCTTTTCAGGCACCTCATTTTCTACATGCGCTCAAGGATCATAATGTTGGTGCTCATTGTTGCGTTATACGGGATCACGACCGGAATGATAGTCAGGCGAAAGCTTCGCCTCCGTGTTATGTCCTCAGTAGAGGTGAGCAGCCGCAGCGTTTTGAAGCTATAATATTACAGTATCGCTTGTTGTATTAATTTGCATATTCCTTTGTTTGCTATTCATTTCTTGTTGTTGTATTTGTATGCAGATTAGGTATGATACATAAGATTAACAATCATGACCAGAATCGTTGTGACCAGAAATTCAACGAGTGCATTTCAGCTTCGCCGTTCGGTTGGAGCACACGAAATTCGGCTGTTCGTACAGGCATGTCCTTTTTTTTTTACTAATCTTGCCCAAATTGTTTTGTCCAAAAGTCTGCAAAAGCAGCAGCGATAGTAAACATCTTTGTTTCCCATGAACTTTCTTGTGACTTTTACAGTGATTCAAGGTAAAAAGTCACTGGAATCAGGTCTCTTTTGTTTAATCTCACTTTACTAATTGTAAGACAGTTAGTCGTAAGGTTTGCGTTGAAATGTGATTTGTTTAGCATTTTATTACGGTGTTTTTTTCAGTTCTTCGCTGTTACCTTTGTGTTCATATTTCAATGCTTCTTGGGTTCGCTGCATTATGATAACAATCTTCACTACCATATCGTCTTCAATCTCTACAACGTCGCCAACATGGTGTGTTATTGGAAAAATACGCCTCAAATAAGCCTGAATAGTGCTTGAGTGTTTGAAACACTCATTTTTTTCAGTGTCAAGAATTTCGAAATCCTATTTAACAAAATGAGTGTTTAAGACACTCAAGCACTAAAGAGTGTTTATAACACTCAAAATTTGAGGCTTATTGTTCTCTGAGTAAGACTTTCTTGCGCACAAACAATAATTTGTAACTTAAGCGAAATGACAACTTCCAAACCTCAAGTTATGCTCAATTTAGGACCGAATGTGTAGCATATACAAAACCTAACAATAAGAATGTCTTTGATGTGTGTTTTTTATAGCATAACTAAGGCACACAATCGCAAACAATAAGAGAGCCGCCACTTCTGTGAGGAAGCAACTATATGAGACAATAGTTGCGATTGCCTCGCAATTGGCGACTGTGGCTTCTATATTTACATATAATACATATTTTGCTTGTCTAAAGGAATATGGGATTTGGTGCACAAAATTGCATTTATTCAAAGGAGAGAATCGTGTCCCGGCTTCTTCGGGACACCCGCAGGCGAATAGCCTTGATTCGGGAGAACCTTACTTTACTTTACTACTCAAATAGCAAAGATGATATGAGCATTTTTGGCGCGAAAACAATCGATTCAAAAATGAAGTGTATTCAGGTGAATCCACTGCTGTTCTTCTACTACAATCTGGACATTCGCAAGGCGGTCGTGCACTGTCTTCGATCATCGCGCATTCGACAGTCGTACGCAACCGAGAAATCGGCGACGATCGAAACCCCGCCTACCGTATCCGAATCACAGTTCTAACGACGGCTTAAAGGAGGGCGGAAACCGTCATTTCATTAGTAAGAAATGTGTTCAAAACAAATGTTTTATGGACCGTCACTTTTGTGTTCAGGGAATACACATACTCGGTGAACTGACGGTTTCACAGTGTACTCGCCAAGAGAGATAGCAAACACAATGACAAATGCAATTAGTTACGCTAATCTAATTAGCTCTATTGTTTGAGTCGACTCAAACAATAGATTGGATTCCTACCTCGGAACACAAATCTCTCCTTTGTGTTTATTATCTTCTCTTATCTATGGGAGTGTGTTCATTGCGGTCTTTTGCAGTTTTCATCACATCCTTTATCGGTCTTATAGGCAAGCAAATAATGAGCGGGCCGAAACCTTTATGTACATCGATGGTGATTCATATTTGGCATGACTAAGGAAAGGAAATGAATGTTTTCCAAGTGTTCGATTGTGGCAATCGGACACAACGTCTTTACAATCGTTATCCGGTTATCGCATCCATGCCACCATGGAGCCGGCTCGCCCACTTTTACCCCTCCTTTTGAGAATCAAAATAGTTTTTTTTACCCCTTCTGCATAGGCCGACGGCCCAGGGCTTACACGCCCCTTTGTTATCAGTCTACGAGAATACCATCTTGGGGATCGGCTGGCCTTCCTCTCGGGGAGACCGCCCCCGGCGTCATTCCGGAAAGTGAAGTTCACCACACAGCATGACTATTCTGCTCCCACGATTGGGGGAATAACCAATATTTGAACATTCGCTACATTTTTACGTGTTTCACTCCTCCTTTACAACAGAGGATGAGTATTTTAAACACTCAAGCACTATTCAGGCAAATATGAGGCACATTCTTCTCTGATTGGATGTGTAGCACATCATATTACCTCTGCTGTATTACAGTACGTGATTTGCCTACGATAATAAACGATTTTATACGCAATTTCGAAATCGTTATGCTACTCCACATCTTGTGATGTTTATGGAATATGAAGACAATATTTCACAGCAAAAAGCTTATGAAAAAGCATTCGAATGAGTGCGGTCTCAGATACGATCATATAAGGCAATTTTGGTAGCAAGGAATCGATCGAGTTCCATCGCTTTGTGGATATGATGTCTGTGTCACACACATCTAGCGGCATCGGGCGCACACGCTGGAATAAGGCATTAGCAAAACACTATATTTCAGAAGGAGCAAACTCGCTGTTTCACTATGCATTATGTTGGCTGTCAAAAATGAATAAATAGGGCATATGCAGTTATTATTGAAGCAAAATGAATTGTCCAAGGTACGTAGCAACTGAGAGATCGCGAAGTTCAATGTGCTTACAAGCATCCGACAAACCTAATCCAGAATCCCAGGTCTTTTGCTCATCAAGCGGAACACAACAATACCAAACTCATATTTTTAGACAACCTAGAAAGGGTAGCACAGTTCGTCATTTGGTCAAACAACGAAAAAAAAACGTTACAATTCGTTTTGCAGCAATAATATGTGCAATTTATACTTGTTTTTTTTTTCGGTCTTTCGAACCTCATAAAACACTCAATTGGATTTTATCTCACTAGAAAAGCTACAGAAGTGTCAACCACACTCAGGGCAAGCTATGGTTAACGGGGACATAGTACTTAAAAAATACGTTTACACCTTCTTTAAGTCAAAGCAGTCGCTTACTGTTCTGACACTAGATGCTATGTATGTAAGCCTAAAGTGATCTTTGATCTTTCATTATATAAGTTCGTTGTAACACACAATCACATTGTTCACTTACTTGTCGCTCCTGCACCGGGAATATTGGCAAAACAGCAACCGCCCGATTCTATAATAAATGCATTTACTTATTGTGAAGCATTAAAAGTGTCAAACAATAAGTCGTATTTCTGTTATATCATCGGTTCGTAGTACCATTGAATGCCACCGCTATGCAAACAAGACAGCGTAAGAGTAAGGCATGGTTACAAGGATTACATACTCTTTAATTAGATTTGGTTTTGAAATGCGACGAATTTTCATTGCAAATAAAACGTACCGTGCGATACAGTGCCCAGGCACAGGCAACATTCGCCGCTTCCGCAATCCGCATTTGTATGGCACCCATGGGCTAGAAGTAGTCAACTTGTTCGCAGTTTATAGCAGGTTTAAAACTTGAGAAACTACATTGGACAGCAGAAAATTAGGCGTTTCAGCAAAAATATGTAAGAAACATAACAATAAGACATCATTATACAGCAACAGTTGGAACTAACTACGAAACTTTGGTCAAGTTTGCAAATTAAATCATGCTGCAGGTTTTTTGTGCAAAAATAAGTTAGATATTCCAATTGTAATACTTGTATCCAGCAGGGTGAGGAATTCAAATGGGAAACAGCTTCGTACCGTTGCAAGGACTAACGGCTGTAGTCGTGGACAGGAAAGATAGCATTAGAAGAACACTGATCGCTAGCTTCATCTTCCTTTCGGGAAAACGTATTATTCTCCTTTATATGGCCAGTCACAGTGGTGTATCTTCTTTGAAATCGGGAATAATGGACACACAAAAAAGATTTCGCAACGAATCATTGTTTCATTTCATTTCGTCCGCAATTAGAAGGGTCATTAACACATAAATGTTGCACGATTTGCCACGTTAACAATGGTCTTGAGTGCATTTTGGGTCTCATCACACTTATACGCATATGCAGACACAAGACGCAGATTCTAGAACAAACTCGTGAAGTTGTTCGTATTCATCGACTGTTATCATATCTGTATGGGCCTTATCAGTCCATCAATATACATACTCTCTTATAAAAAAAGCCCAAATGTCAAACAGTGAATGTCATTGCTCTCGGGCTGCTATTTTACGATGTTCCCAGAGGTGTTTGATCATATCTGTCAAAGCAACAAACACACAAAAGGAAAACACAAAGTGTATTGCTCTTACCAAAATTGCCAACAGTGTGTTTTGTGGCGGCTGTTCTTACAATTAGTAAACTACCAGTTAGATGTCCTATCTTTTGCATGTCGTGGATGAACAAATTGCAGCTTTATTAGCATAAACTGTTAAAAATAATAATATTATAATGCTCGTTAAAAATCTAATTGTAAGATTCGCTAAAAGAATCGTAAGTTGCGCGTTCCCTCCCTTCGCTGTTACGATTCAAAGACATTGAGGAGTGTCGCTGACGCAGGCTGAAAAAGATTCGAAATTCCATAGATTCATCAAGTTGCTAACAATACAGCGGCCCGGCTCCCTCGCCCCGGTTATAAGATTCGGGGGGTCTTTAATATTTACTTTCTTTGCTAAGAATAATGCCAGAAACAAGCCCTCGTAAACCCTAATTGTAAGTTTTCGTGACTTCTACTTCGGTAGTATGTAAACCCTACTCTTTCTAGTGACCTGTTATACCAATTCAGTGTAAAAGGTCACGGGAAAGCTCACTGGAAACAGGTAAATATTATGAAGTGTAAAAATGTCTTCAACTTACTAGTGGCTCCGGCTGGCGGAAGATGGGACAAGCAGCACCCGCCCGATTCTAAATACGAAAAGTGTAGAACACATAAAAGAAATTAAAAAAATATTAATATATTAATGTAATATTAAAATATAACACAAATATGTCTGTTCTTTGAAGTAGACCAACCATGATTGACGAGGGCCATGCAGAGACAGCACTGAGTGCTCGGGCATTGCGCGTTTGTGGTGCACGGAGTAGTGGCTAGAATGATTTGTACATTTCACATTATCCAGATACAGTGTAATTTCACCTTCTTTTTTGTGTTGCAAAGCCCTCCCGCAGGCTACTAGGCCTTGAATCGGGAGGATTCTACTTTTTCATAGTGACCAAACAAACGTACTGCAATTGGCGGCTTCCGAAGTGGCGAAAACTGTAAGGAGCAAAACCACGACGGCAATAACCTTCATTGTATTGGTTCGACTTCTTCACGTACGAATTCTCCCCGACTTTTATACCAGTATCTTTTCTGTCTTTGAAAACACGTGATCGAGTGTTTTTTCGGTTTGTTCGAAAACCTCTAGAATGTGATCTCGGAAATTGCTGGTGTGCTATGCGACGAAATATGTTCGTGTATTGGTAGGTTGGTCGTTGTAGTTGTGGTTGTATCGCGGAGAGTGATCGGTTCGTGTGAATGACAGGCAGACATATTCCTGACTTGTGAATAACGTACAGGATGTCGAAAATTTTGTATTGGAAACACTCAAGGAGGTCCAAATTTACATAGAAACATTTTTACAGGATGTTGAAATAACTGTGATTAGTCACAGTGTAGACATTATGTGATGACTGTGCACCTTCGGACTTGTTAATAGCCCTGCAACGTCCTGGCCTTTTCAGGACTACCCGCAAGGCGAAATGCCTTGAATACGGGAGACTTTTCCTTCTGTCGTTTTTGTTCGGCTAGTCGAGAAAAAAACATATTCACAGCGTGCTGATACAGTGCAACTTCTGCCAGTTTCAAATTAGCAGCTTCCTTTGTTCTCACAAGAGAACCCTTTGTTCCTATGCAAATAAGATACGGTAGTTTGACTATAGCTACGTGATTTCAGCATGTTGCTTCCACTCCGGTCTAGAGTACTTAATTTGCTTTGGTCTTTGTTTCATACGACTACAAAGACCAAAGCCCACGATGTAAGAGTGCCATCGCCCGCCCTTCTGTAAGACTATGAACAAAAGAATATGCAGATTTGTCACCATCCAAAGTCACATTGGCTTAACATGATGTGGAAATGTGTGTTGCTGGGTTGATCGAAAGCACATTGCCTTGCACGTTTTCAGCAAATAGTTTTCTCTTTCGTCGCCGTTTCACCTTTCTGCGAACTTTGTTCAAGGCAATTTCCTCAACTCTTTTCTAGAGATAGAACGCGCACTCACTAGAGAAAAGGACAGGCGCATTTGAGCAACACAGATACGTTTTGTTTTATTGCTAAACATTATATACACTAATCCTACTATCGAAAGTGCCACTAACAATATATTTGTTTCTTTGTATGATCTTGCTAGTGGCCTGTCGTAGTGCAAAATTGACCAATTCTGCCCAAGAACTTACATAAAGTATTGTAACTGAGATTGAGTACTTACTACATACAATAAACATGTCACATTTACTTTATTCCAATAATCATGCATGTTATAAATAATGTTGAAATCATGCAAATAGGCTGTGTTTTAAACTTTTATGCATTTAAAAACATACAAAACACGTTTGCGATAGAACGCACTGTGTTTTTCAGCATGAAGACAGCATAGTTCAAGCGACATACACCCAGAACACATGCTGGCTTACGTATAGCTAATGCCTTCTCAATCCGGTGAAGTAACATACAAGCATCATGATCAGCCCTGCGATCTCAATCACCGATATGATGGAGAGACCGAGCCAGAGTCCCGCCAGACCGCCGATGTTACTCAACACCATCGATAGCTAAAAAGATTTGCCCTTTTTTTGGTTGGAAGGGTAATAAACTAATGTATGACAAACACGCAACACTTGTATGGGGAACAACTATATTACTAAATGACAAACTTTTCCTCTAATTGTAAGATTTTAAACCTTTTAATATCTACAGGGTTTATGTTCACTTAAAAAATAAAGGTGTGATTTGATTCTAGGAGGAATCAACGAGCTCATAGCGGCATAAAATACACGGTGGATTCAAATGTCCTTATTCTACGGTATATGTTCAAATATACCGTAGAATGAAAACGGTTTACTGCCTTCAAATGCCTTCAATTTGCAGCTCGTTACCGAATTTTTTCACAATTGTAAGGCATTTGGGTAAGGCATTTAAGGCATTGTAAGGCATTTGGGGGACGTTTCTGAGATGCCCTGTTGTTGATGTTCCCCGATGGAAGAGTGTTATCGCCCTCCGAAGAACCCTTCTGATTGCGGAATAAATGAAATGAAATGAAAATTATTTGGGCTAAAGGACAAACGTGTTATAACCTCCTAGTCTCCTGGTGCAGACAAATAGTCATGGTGCTAAGAAAAATAATAATAATAAATACCGAATCCGTAGCGGTCTGCGTCGTTTCATCGAATTCCAGCGTCCGGTAGAACACGTTCACTTTCAAGCTGTTCTGGCGATACCAAAGATTGCAATCGTCGACCGACTCAAAATTTATGTTCCACGCTTCGCATGAGCCAAGCTAAAACGACTTTTTCGTGTGCTATTGGCATACCATTCTTCGTTTTGGCCTTTTCAGGACTACCCGCAAGGCGAAATGCCTTGAATACGGGAGACTTTGCCTTCGCCTTTTTTCTTCGTTCTGTGCACATAAGTATCCGACTATCGCTACATCCACATGTATATTTCTTACTTTTATGACTCCTCGGAGTCTCCTCCCCATGGGGATTGACTAAACTTGCAGACGACTAAGTATTTTAACATCACATGTAGATTCGAATTGAGCCACAAATTATAATAGTGATGCTACTAATTCGTTTCATCGAGGATAGAAGTCATAAATGTCACTCTTTGTCACAGTGGTTCAAAAACTTTACTGTACGATTGTTATCATTAGTTTGTACTATTGGAATACTTGACTCCGTTCTGTACAAATATCCGACTTTCACGCCATAATCCATTTTGTAAGCTTATTAAAATTGCTCACAGTTCAAAATACGTTCAAAACTGGGAAAGCATAGCGTTGCGAAAAATTGAATTCCTTAACAAATTTGTGTCTATGCAAAAAAACCTAACAATAAGATATCAGGACGAGACAACAGTCGGATATTTATACAGAACGGAGTCAAGTATGCCGAAAGTATTGCTTATACAGAAGTATAATATTATAGTAAATTCTACCTGTTCATCTGTATTTGGTCCACTCGCTCGTTTTTTTCTTCCAATGGGAGGTGATGCGGGAAATCCGAATCCTGCCGACGTCGTTGTTGTTGCTGCCTTGGTGGTGGCAGCCTGGGTAGTGGCAGCCTGAGTGGTGGCATCTTGGGTGGTGGCAGCCTGGGTAGTGACAGCCTGGGTGGTGGCAGCCTGAGTGGTGGCATCTTGGGTGGTTTCTGCTTGGGTGGTGGCAGCTTTTGTGGTGGCAGCCTGGGTGGTTACATCTTCAGTTGTGGTTTTCGGTTCAGTCGTAACATGGGATGTAGTCGCCGCAACGGTAGTTGTAGGGGACGGAGTAGTGGTTGTCACTTTATCAGTATTGGAAGTAGCCGTGCTCATTGTGGACGACGTCGTGCTAGTTGATGTCGAGTCGGGTGTTGATGATTCTTGAGCGGTCGTTGACCCGCTTGTTGTTGATGACTTCGTTGTGGAAAGTGTGCTGGTTGACGCGCTTGAAGTGCTCGAAGACGATGACGATGACGCAGTAGTAGTAGTAGTGGTTGGCACCGACGTTGACAATGTGGTGGTAGTGGATTCAGTCGTTGACGATGACGTCGTTGATGCCATCGATGTCGTGCTTGTAAGGCCACCTTCGGTTGTTGGTGAACTGTCCCCATTGCACACTCCATTCAGCACCTGTCCGGCTGGCGCATCCCGACGCAGTCTCCGAACACTTTCGTCGTCCACGTGACGCCGACGTCTTCCACTTGGCTTCGAAGTTGGTTGAGACGGTGATTTTGTTGCCACTGTCGAAGATACAACTGTTTTGCCAACAGAAGCACTTGGCTCTGTTGACAAAGAAGGTTGAATCTGGCTCCTTGTCGTAGTACTTGAAGTGGATGCAGGACTGCTTGGCACAACCAGTGAGATGGTAGAAGAAGTTGGCGGTATGCTAGTTATGACTGTTGTATTGTTCGAATTCGCCGTGGTATTGAGCTGAGTTGTTGATGAAGAGCTTGTGGTCGACGGTATTGGTGGTCGTGTGCCACCACTTTGCTGTGATCGTAGAAGCGCACTTTGTGCGTATGTGCCTAGGCTCATGTCGTAGTCGAGTGCGGGAAACATGGCGTATGAGAGAATTGGAGTGTAGCGTGTCTCCAGGCACGGTGGCCAGCACCCGCAGTCCTGGGATGGATCTATATTTGGCTGGTTCGCTTCCAGTTGATTGCCATTCAGTCCGGCCAAGCATGTCACTGAAATGGGAAAACTTTCATGGGAACCATGTAAGGCTCTGTTGGAATTTCTGGCACCGTTCAGTACAAATATCCGACAATCGTTATATGCTTAAATCTTATTGTTGTCCTGTTCATCCAATATACAACTTTGCAAACGTGCTCAATCTTTTCGTTTTAATGGTGTTTGACAAGTTAGTGAAGATAAATTGTAAGTATTGTCGACTGCGTAAAAGTTAAATACATTAACAAGTGTGGATATATGTATAATGATAGTGATACATTTGTAATCCACTAACAATAAGATGCATGGAATATGCTGTATGTAACTATAATAGCAACAAGAATGTAATTAGAGAAAATGAACTTGCTTTGCTTAGTAGTTGTGCAGTATTCCTGATCATTTCCTTTTTCATAGATGGGATTCGCACATGCACAACGACTGACGGCTTCGCGTTGCAGGCAGTTGTAGTAGCAGAGGTTGACGGTGTAGGTGTAGTTCTGTAAATACTTTAAGCATGCTTACAACCTATTACAACAAAGTTACTAGTAACACTTCTTCTTCCCCGCCTCGATCTCGGGACCCTGTGGATGACACGCTAACTCGTAACCAAGTGAGCCATCCCTCCGACACAAGTGAAACGAACCGAGTAGTAGTTGCTGGCTGCATCCAACGAGCTTGTGCAGTGCCCGTATGGTTTCGGGAGGCGCACAATCTTGCTCTGAAAAGGTTGTATTTTAGGGCAGCAATGTTATGGATCGGTCTGAACACGTCAGATCGATCGCCGGAGGCTCTTGGACCTCGCAGATGGACAGGCAATAGGACATTCAAAAACCATCTGTATGCCCCTTTGGATTACGCAGTAAATAATTATGTATGAAACGCGTATGAACATTGTAAACACCATACATAAACAATAACGTGTTAAGGGCATACCATGGATAGGCCGACCGATGTTTCCATTCCAATGCCCAGATCGAATGCATCTCCAAAGAGATCCGGATAGAATCCGTTGTCATGTATTGTTATACGAAACCCTGATAGATCAGCCACAGGCAAGTTGTCGAAGGCAAAGTCCGCCAGTTGTTCTTGCTAAACAAAATACATAAGGTAACCACGTTCTACTCCAATATCCCTATCATTCCATTATTCCCATTAGTA
The DNA here is from genome assembly GCA_014805365.1 of Koerneria luziae. Lineage (NCBI taxonomy): Eukaryota > Metazoa > Nematoda > Chromadorea > Rhabditida > Neodiplogasteridae > Koerneria > Koerneria luziae. Next base: position 13,907 of record JACMIJ010000883.1, read on the forward strand.
TATCATCCCTATCATTTTCTTTCTTTATATAATTAGTGTTCCTTGTCAGTGTCGTTGCCGTGTCGATAAAGAAAGTAAAAGAACGAATTAAAAATACTCTTACAATTAGTATTAATTGTCCTCTCTTTCATCCTTGCGAATGGGCTAACGTTTGTGTAGTAGATTCCACGAAACCAAAAACTGCCATTATCAAAAATTTCACCATTGTTTATTTATATTTGTGTCAAATGTCGTTTTTAAACTTAAAAGACATATGTACATACATATTATGCATGTACCGGGTATGTACATACATATAGGCATTGTTTTTATAACATAGACTTGATTTCTTGATTTTCATAGATTTGTTAATTTATTTTTAATAAACCGTATTACCTGATTGGCCAACACAAGTCGTAGTCCATTGTTCTCACCAGCTCTGTCGATGGTTGCGTTTGTTGTGAAGGTGAAACAGCGCCCGTAGGTCTGGTCGATGAATGAAGTGAAGTTGTCTCTACAGAAGATCTTCGAAAAGTAATAGAGTTTACTACACACTTTGTTGCTAGCAAGAAAAGTGCCGCCTTTGTACAACCATCAGTCTGGCTTTACATACCCATTGGTCTGGCTTTGCACTGCCATCGAGGGTGGCCACTCAGGACTCATGTGCTCTCCCATAATCACAACTATCTGATTGGCTGGATATGAGGCCTTTGACTTGGGAAAACCTTACTTTACCATACTTACAATATCTCCACCCTTCCCTCCTCCACTTACTGCGTGCAATACGTGCTGCCAAAGACGCATTCGGCGACGATGTCATTGAATGTGTACAGAGCCGGTGCCTTCTGATCAGCTGTTAATTGCCGCCCCATCATACGCAACGTGTCCGTGGCGCGTTGGCGCGTTTCGAAGATGGATTCACCCTGAATGTATGGGACGATCCCAAAAGCGCACAAACCATAAGCGCACAACCTCATATTTCGGTCAGTAAGCAACGAATCGACATCAATTTTGGTTTCTAGCCCTAAATTGAGCATAACTTGAGACTCGTGCTAAAATA
>JACMIJ010000884.1:0-14940 GCA_014805365.1 Koerneria luziae
TGCGATGAAATGCCAGTTAGGCACACCTAATGTGATTCTGATTGAGATGTTTTCAAGGGTTGTCAAGTTCTTAGGGATCTTTATAGAAAGTATCTGATGGCAGGGGAAACACTCGATGTTTCAAGACCCCCACTTGTGGATACCGTAGTTAATTAATAAAAAGTGAATGACTTGGGGACAACTATCTTATTGTTAGGAATGTTTTCGATGTTCAGGGCATGCCATAAGAGTTCAGATGGAATAAAAACAACCCATATAGCCATTAAAACTATACTCACAGAAGAATAACTTGCCGCTCTAGTGTAACTTATTGGCGTACAAACGCAAAAGAATATGCTAATTTTAGACCGGCGGTGTATGAACAGCAGTAAAAATCACAGTGAAAACAGATTACAGTACCCTACCAATGAACAGGCTACCGTAACCTACCAGTGAATAGGCCTGTAAGTAAATAGTCTACCGTAACCTACCGTAACTATCCCGGGCAGTTGCGAATTGCGGTCGATCAATGAGTGACTTCACCCTCCGCACATCTCCGTCCTCTACCGCCTTGTGGATGGCGTCGATCTTGGTCTAAAGGTATATTTCTATGGAGCATAGAATTTGTTGCTATATTTGTGCCTTTATAATATCTTTATATTCCTGCCTATGCTGTATATTTACGCATATAATATAATACAAGTAATATAATGTTGTAAGCAATTGATGATAGAAGCCTAATACTAAGATGGACGTAGAAGTGAGACCAAACATGCATCGACAATAAGATTATTGATAGCGCCGGGGCACCTCGTTTGGGATATTTTGACATTTTAAATAAAAAGCACCCGGTTTGTGAGCCCAAATGTTCATTAGGCATCCCGTTTCTGGCGTCTTGGACTAGTGGGATATTCCGGATAGGCCCATTTCTGAAAATGGGCCTCAGAAAAAATTTTCATCTGCCATTAACTTTCCCATTTTCAGAAATGGGGGAACATCCGGAAAAGCGGAGCACTTTGTTTTCGAAATGAATAAACGTGACACGTCGATGTATAATATGTGTTTATGCATGCTTAGCACGTATTAGCATTTTGCCATTTACAGCCATCTTATCTAGCATATATCACTTGTTTTTAAATAAAGGATTGTGTTTCTTGTATCCGCGTAAAACTAGATTTTATGGTAGCAAGAAACTTGACGAATTAGTCGGGTGAAGCATACCTCATTTAATTGTTAGTGATTGCGGCACAAAACTAACTGATCGCTTCGAATGTTTCTCGTATTTGTTCATATTACGGCTTCCAGTGACATTCTTATTGTTAGTTTCTTTGCTGTGTAAAGGTAAAACAAGTAAAGTACTCCCTAATCAAGGCCTCATAGCCTGCGGGGCGGTAACCGAGGGAGCCGGGCCGCTTTGCTGTCTATCACCGAACAATGCTAATGCCATGAGTGAGTTAATCGAACAGCTTAATCCTCTGTTTCCAATCAGCAGTCCAGTTACCTTTTACTATTGGAATATCTGACTCCGCTCTGTACAAATGTCCGACTGTCATTATGTATTTAATTTTGTAAGCGTATTTAAGTTTTCACGATTCGTCACAGGTTCACAAGCATGTAAAGTGACATAAATTTGTGAAAAAATTGAATACTTTAGCAAATATGGATAATTGGAAAGAAACCTAACAATAAGATACCATTATAAATCGACAGTCGGATATTTGTACAGAACGGAGTCAGGTAAGCCAATAATACACTGACAGTTACTGTAAAAAAAAGTCACTGGAAACAGCGAGTCTACTGCTGCGGTTGGAATACTGTACGCTGCACTGGCTGTATCTTTGAGAGTACCGTACCTGACATGATTGAGCCCTAGGAGGCTTTAAGGTACTGTAATTGACACTGATTGAGCTCCATGAGACTTTAGAATACCGTACCTGATACTGATTGAGTCCTTTGAGGAACTCCTGGCTGGCGACATTCAGGGTGGTCTTCTCCTTCAGCATGTGTCCGCGTCCGTCCAGGACGAGTTGCTCCAGTCGGCCGACTTCGCCCAGCGCCACCCACTCGTCCACTTCTTGCTCGCTTGGCGCGTCTAAATACAAAACTTTATTTGGTAATGTAAAATAAATTACTATCAATTCCACATTGCCTGAAAAGCAATCCAGGGTGCTGGGCATTTAAGTCTGGGATGCCTACCTTTCCGCCAGACCCATTACTTGCAAACCTTGGGAATACAGTTCATTTTATCTATGTTCTGGGCACAATAACAGTAATGTGTATATAACAGCAATGTGTATGATACAACGAATGTCAATCACCTGTACCAATCATGAGTTTAATAAACCCAAGAGGACACTGAAGGCTTCTTGATTACAGCTTAGATATTTTCTGATTTTATAGGAACAAGGCGCCTCTTCCAAAAAAAAATTTTCTTTTTCCTCTTAGAAAATGCTTAAAATGCAATGAGAATAGAAGGAATGGAAGCACCTCACTGGAGATTAGTGTCTACCGTAGGAGAGCTCTTGAGCGAGAAATCTCCTCGTTGGCACGTAGGCACTGGCAGCTTGGAATCATATTTCCCTTGAAGTCCCAGTGCAATGTGCAAAAACAAATTACAAATGCGCCTGGGTCTGAACCACCCCAAAGTGGCCACGTAGGAATACACGTCATTTATCCTGATGCTGGTGGTCTACAGTATCTCATTTGTATTGTACAACACAGACAACATAAAACTCCATGGATAAAGAAGAAGAAGAAAATACACAAATATATTTTTGCAGGAATTAATTTACATTCCACATTTGTTCGCTTCTTCATATCACAACAGGTTGTTCATAATTTTTGAGTTGTAAGCTTTCCCACAACATTTTGTCAATAAAATTTTTTCCGGTATATCTCATGATACAAATGGTTTGAGACAAGAGAAAGTTCAACTGTTTCGCTGTGTTTTTGTCATGCTTACCATTATCGTCTTCGTAGGCAGTAAAGTCTTTCGCCGACATACAGTAGAAGTCATTGAACGGCACCGGAGGCATGCGAAGCACGCGCATGCTGCGCGCATATGAAAGTTATTGTTAGCACGCGGGAAAGACACAAAGCGAAAAAAAAGATAAAGAATGGGGAGAAAAGAAGCAGAGAAGTATGTACATATAGTTCATAAGAATGACGATAGTAGATTATAGGGGATAGTAAACCATGAATTCTTGGAGTCAAAACCCATCGTTTCCTGATAAACTTGCTCACCTCGTAGAAGCAGAATTGCTATTACAGAACAACAGTTTCGTAGCTCCTCTAACAATAAGCATGGAAGAGTTGGATATGCACAGCACATAAAAACGTAAGAGAAGAAATAGACAGAACAGTGATATCAAACTACAAACGCACACTGAATTCTTGTAACGACTAGCTGCGAAACATATGATTAGCAGCAAGATGATGTGTGAATGGCAGAGTTGCCCGACCTATGCAGCGCAAAAAACATCACAGACCATTGAACAGCGCGTCGGATACACTGTTACCAAATGTCTTGCAATTTGAATACATATATAAAGATATAAATGACATTTAGTAAAACTAGTGCAGGCTTGTTTGCAGTAATTGTTTTCCTCAAGTGAAAACCATGAAGCCAAGGCCGAATTCCAGCTATTGCTGATCCACTATTTCAAATACATTGGAACTTAATGATTTATTTGGAGGTTATTTCAACCTCCCTCGGCCAATGAAAACTGTAAGTTTTTTTAAAAAAATATGTAATGCAATCTGTCAAACAAATGAATGAGATGGTAACTGAAAACAGTCGACGCATCCTATAAGCAGAAACTATTTGCAGTATTGGACACAAGGAGCAAACATACACTAACAACAAGTTGTCGCGTAGTTAGTAGATGCAAAAAGGGCAAGTATCGTTCATACCAGCATCTTGGCATAAACAGCGCAGCCGGCATCCATCTCACTCTCGCCTCGGGGGACAGCAACACCCTATCCATCCTCACCTGTCTAATGTATGCCCGGCATGCAATTTGAGGTGCTCATGGCTAATGACGAAAGGGAAGTTGGTGGATGAACGAACTCCGTAGAATATTTGAGATTGCTGGATCCCAGCCGCGGTGGTAAACTCCACTGTTACCAGTAAGCCCAGTAAGCTTTCTAGTGACCTTTTACAGTGACTCAATGTAAAAGGTCACTGAAAGCTCACAGGAAACAAAGGATCTTACTGCCAGGGGTTTATACTGTTGAAGTAAGAATGCTTACAATTAGGGTTTCTCAGTCCTACCGTTTTCGGCTAAGCAGTCCAACCCGTAAAAGACCGTATACTTCGTAATTGTTATCGGCTTTAGTTGGACTGTTACCGGCTTCTATCGGCTATCTGTGGAATTGATACCAGAAAAATATACATATGGTAGGACTGTTCCGCACTGATTGTGAGTAAACTGGCAAAGAGAATTGAGAGGTAACATTATTGATAAAAAAAGATGTGCACAACTGCAGAGTCCAATGGTAAGTGTCTCCTAATTAGTTGCTCATTAAAATTGTATTTATAGACATGCATTCACACACCAGTATAATAAGTGGTGCAAGGAAGAAGAAGAATCACCATGTCTAATACTAATAGTTGTTGTAGTAGTTGCTGCTCTTTTGCAAATGCGATCTTATTGTTAGCATCTTGGAAAGCTTGGACTTTCCTGGAAATGGAAAATGGCCAGCTTATCTTGCCTTCTCAGGACAGACTGTGTTTGGGAAGATCGACTTGACAATAATTAAAAAAACACTGTTACTGAAGTACTTCTTATTCTTATGGTCATGTGCGTCAGGCTATACCAGCCCGTCCTTCACTTATGTGAAATTTGTATTAGCATAGTTCGTCCCGATCTTACCCGGGTCAAAATTCTCCTCTTCCAGTGATAGTGAGTGCACGAGCGTCGACGAGGAGGCAGACAGCGGTCGCGTGAGCAACTTTGGATTCTCCCGATACGCCAGTGGAGTGTAGCCATCCTGAAATCAGAGACAGTCAATCACAGTGCATTCTAGCGTTCTTAGAGTAAATAACCATCATATAAGCTTTAAAATGGTTACTTTTTTGTAACTCTGATTCCCCCGTATTAAACATGTGGATAATAAGCAGCACCAAACTTAAAGAAAAGAAATTTAAGTTCTTCGTTCATTATTTATGTGATATAACTTCTGCAAAGGAGTATTGTTTATTGTTAGGAAAATATGATCTTCGTTCGTCGCACTCAAATTCATTCCACCTGCCACTATTGGTTTTATGGCAATATTTATTGATTGATATTGATCGATACTCATTGAACATGAAGCAACAAAGTTCGCATACCTCATCTTTGATGTTCGTATTTGCTCCGAGATCGACCAAACTGTCGTAGATGGCGTTTTCTTGAATAGCCGCATAATGAAGTGCAGTTCGGCCAAACTGAAACATGCAATCTTGTTGTTAGCAGTAGTTTTATAACCAATATAAGTGTGTTCTATCGTTTATCAATATTAAAATGCCTACTGCGCAGAGATAAGTTGCTTGATAATACATTATGCAGCTTGTTGCTTCCGCTGGTCTACTCTATGTATTCTATTCTATGTACCTCACATACATTTGCAAACCCTATGTAAGGTTTGCAAAACCTTCACTGGAACAATAAGATATACCTGGTCAGGACTGTTGACGATTTTCGGAAACTCGCGTACAATGCATTCGGCGATCTCGTGTTTCTCTCGTAATACGGCAATTTGGAGCAGACGAAGACCTACAAAAAAATACAGCGTTTCGTGACCGAAATTATGATGTAATCAGAGAAAGGAGGCCTTACATTTTGAGTGTTTACAACACTCGCTAGTGACTGAGCACTATTAAGGCTGTATGAGGCTTATTATTCTCTGAGTGGGTGCAAAATAAGTTGTGCTGTGAACAAGGTCTTGAGAATTTCAAATCATTGGTCACACAGGAAGTATCCACTAAACCATGATCAATTTCGTTTGGTAAAAAAAGTTATTGTCTGGCAAAGGATTCATAGAAATTTCGAGTTTTGTAAACACAGCAGTTGCGCACCATTGAAAGTTCAAATCTGCTGCTAATTGTAAGATGTAAGGGTAAAGGTAAAGTTTTTGCCGGTAATCAGAAGGGTTCCTCGACGAGGGTATATGATATGTCAGGAACACTTTGGTAAAGCACAGGCCGGAGGATCCCATCCGAAACCTGCCCGATGATTCCTTCGTGGTTAGACCACTACCATATAACCCGACCCCAGAGGGATTGATTGTAAGACGTATTATAACAATGTAAGAGTATTGTAAGATGTAACCATTGATTGTAAGATGTAGCAAAGATTAATTAATGTGCATATTGGAGTACCTCGGCTGTCGCGTGATTGCACCAGTTCGTCATCCAGCATGTGCTTCAGCTTCGTCTCCTCTTCCTGTTCGATGTACGCGATGGCACGACTGAGGCGTTCCTGAACGAAAAACTTGTATCCGGATGCTCACAATCAGATCTGCAACCTCTTCGGGCTTTAACCTTTGCGTTGTTTATTGATCAAATCTCCGTCTTTCCCTGTCGTTCCTCAAATTCCCTAGTTTGTATGCAAATGAGGTACATGGTTATGAAACGCTGTGATATGGTGGGTGGACCCTATTTCCGTCATTCCCATTTGCGCCAACTGTACTTATCTCCTCCAAAATCATGTTTTTTTCGGTATTTTTGTATCGTACCTTCTAGGGGCTATGGTCACCAGAAGGCACACAGAATTTGAGTCATATACAAAACACGATGGAGCTACTAGATCGGTTGGGGCAAACACAAAAATGGCACAAATAAGGGGGGATTGCACCCGATACGGCACCTGCAGCTTCCTGAAGTCGCCGACGAACCGTACGAGTCGGTCGTTACCGATGTTCTTCCGAACGATACGCCAAATTTGTTCGGCCTTGCCTAAACAACTTCCCGTAGACAAAGAAGATTAGCATAATATAGTGTGTTGTCCGACTTATCACATTTGTGTTCTCGTAAAAGTATATCAAAGAATGTTCTGTACATGCATTGCTAAAATCAATGCATAGACTGTGTATTTACAACGTACTATGTTTGCAAAATATATCGTAAGGTTCGGTTATATGCCAACAATGAAATGAGAGCAACTACTTACAGTACCATCCCTGCGCTAACGCGAACGCTGACGCAGAGCTAGTGTTGCTAACCTTCAATCTGAATGTCCTCCAACACCGAGAACTGGCTTCTGTCCATGGTGTCGATGGCTAGAATTCGTTCGAGGACATTCTCGTCGACGGCGTGCGGATCAGGGTGGAAGGAATCGATGGACTCGGTGAACGAGCGCTGAAATTGAGTATTCCAGAAGGAAAGTAAAGTCCTCCGGTTTAAGAGCTTACAGCCGGTAACCGAGAGAGCTGGGCCGCAGGCCATAACCTTAGAAAAAAATTGAGTACCTATTCCATAACGTAGCGCGTCATGTTGAGACAGTGGAGCTTCCACCGGTCTCAAATTTGCATGTTTCTTTGTTCTAGGGCAGAAAGCCCTTGTGAGCAAAACATAGCAAGTTTTCTCATATCAAAGTAGATAATTGGCCTACGTCATTGGTAATGACAACTGCACGAAAAGCAATCGGCCCGTGTGAATGTTTGGGCAACCTCGGACTTAATATGCCCTACAAGGACCTGTCCCTCTCATTGTTAGGACCCACCCTCAGACGAAATGCTTTCCTTTTACCTAAAGTAGTTGAAAATGCATATAAAGAAAGAAGGGGATTGCAACGAGCGCAAGCTTACACGGAAGATAAGACAGGACTAGGAGAAATAGCTTCGCAAGGAAAAGGGCGTCTAGTAAGTCACTCAATGCCTAATTGCATAGGGTGATTAGTCAATGATAAAATGACTAATCATGAGTAGTTCAGTAATGAGCCGTAGAAATTACGTCATAGAGCAACTTTATGAAACGCGTATAAAGATTGTAAGCATTGTAAACATATGGCATTTCGATGTTTCATACAAGGGATGATACGTGTGTTAATTGCGTGTGTGTGGATTCGATAAGATGTAGACAATCGTACAGTCATTCTAATTGTAAGAATGTGCTGGTGGGCACACTGTCATTGATAAGAAAAGATAACAAACACAAAAGAGATATTTTTGGTTCCACGATAGGAATCAATTAGCCGAGTCGGCTTGAGTCGGCTTAAACAATAGAGCTACTTAGATTAGATTAATTATATTTTTTTCTATAGATTTCTCCTTGTTTCTCAAAGGGGGCCGGAAACCGTCAGCTTACCGAGGAATCTGCTTATGTATATTCCCTGAACACAAAAGTGGCGGGTCCATAAAACATTCGTTATGAACACATTCTTTGCGAATGAAATGACGGTTTCTGGCCTCCTTTAAAAGATTATCATAGATTAATTAGACTTATCTTTGTGTTTGTTATCTCTTAACGAGTATGATACGAGCCATATGAAAGATGAAAGATGTCGCCGTCCTTACCCCGTTTCCATTGAGATTCTTCGATTTGATCCTCATCGTGCCTCGTGAGGTTGCGGTTGACCTCCGTTGTTGCTGTAACCGTGGCCGTGGGGAGGTACTGCTCCGATCCTCCTTAAGACCCTGAAACAGGATCGAGTTCGAAATAGGATACTGTATCGATACCTGAATCAGTTCTGTGCAAGGATCCGTCTGTTGCTAGCTGTTCAAATTTGTCACAGTTCCATAAAGCTTTGAAGCAGTTGGAGCTATATTGAACTGCGAAAACTTGAAAACGTTAGAAAATTTGAATATTTATGCAACGGTTGACAGAAATTTTTGTACAGAACCGAACGAGGTAGTAGTGTAGCGAGGCGATTTTCATATCATATTATTTCATACATCAAGGTCCCTCTACATTTTTTGAACACTTTATTTTGCATGACTTATTGATGTGCAGGTGTGTGCAAACATCTTCGGAGAATTATATTGTATGGGTATGAATGCGCCTAACGAGCAATTGACAGCCAGCCACCCCTCCACCTGCAACTCCACCCCCAATAGGAACTAATTAGGCAGAAAGCCACAACGTTTTTGCTTGCTTTGTTGAACCCGAACTCTTCTTCTTCAGCACTAATTGTAAGAATATTCTTCTAGCACAAAACTGTTTGCAAATCGTCGCCAATTCAGTCACATTTGCATAGTTAAAGGGGCCGGAAACCATCAGTTTACCGAGGAATTTGCTTATGTGTATTCCCTGAACACGAAAGTGGCGGGTAAATAAAACACTCGTTATGAACACATTTCGCACGAATGCAATGACGGTTTCCGGCCACCTTTAGACAAGGAGATATTCAACAGAAGCACGTCGTATCCGAGCAGTGGAACTTCCGGAGCAGTAAAATTTGCATATCTTTTTGCATTATAATTAGGGAATCAATGTTTTGTTATTGTACGCAAATTGTTGTATTGTAGGCCGGCGGAAGCAACTAGCTGTTATAAGCATGACATGAAAGATCAAGGCAGCTTCAATATAAGAAGAAAAGAAGGAGCATCAACAACAAATCAAAATGTCAAACCAAAAAAGTTATCATAACTGCACCAAAACACGAAAGCATACGTCCTCTACCAATATCTACATAATAAAATAAAGCTCCCTATGCTCGGTTTAGTGGATGTCTATCATTCGGGAGGTCCACATCAGAGAATCGAAAATCAATCCGTTACAATCCGGCCCAAAATCCAGTAGTGACCGGATTTTGGACGCTTATGACGAGTCAACGTGATTTTGATGCGGCATCGCATCGATACTATATGTGAGGGGAAGCGTAATTCGACACGTAATCGCGTCAAAATGGAGCGACGCAGCGTGTTTCCCAATGCTCTGCGTTATTTCCTCTCATTGCTGGAGGTGCATTTTCGGGTAGTAGGAGGAAGCAAATGAGATAGACGGAACACGCAACATGTCGAGGCAGTGGAACGTCCGCTGCTTTCAAATGAGCATGTTTAATTTGTTCTAACAATAAGACGGCGCTGCCAAATATAAGAACCGCCTGTATAAGAACTCTAGAACAATATTTTTTTTGATTAGCCTTTGACCGAAGGTTCTTATTTTGGCGGTTCTTGTTCATGGCGACGCCAGAAAACCTTTGTGAACGTGTGCAAATTAGGTTCTGTAGACCTACGGAAGGAACATGTTGTGAATGCACATCGTGTCAAAAACATTGAAGCTTTCACTGGCCTCAAATTTACATATACTCTTGCAATGAGAAAATGTGGAATGTAAATGAGTTACTGTAGATCGGTGGAAGCAACATACTGTAGAAGCTCATTCGAATTTGTTATGAACATGAACCAATTCCTTGCTTCCTCCTGTCTACAGTACCGCATTTGCAAACGAAAACAACGACAAGAACAAAAGGGGCGGGGGTATTTTGGACCGGCATAAGTTGTGCTATCTGTCGGGATATAGTTTATCCGGGTACGGTTGTGCGATATATCTCAGCATGTTGTGCCAGTTCAACTGACCGGTACAAAAGGAAGGAAAGCGTCATTCTACGCGCTAATGCGCAGCGGAAGCTCACACGTGCACTCAAACTGCAGGAATGCAGTGAAAACTGAAAATACAGGAATAGACAGAATGATGTACCAATAAACAGGAAGTGCGTGTTGGAAAATGCACGTACTATGAGGTATCGGGAAGATTCTTGCTAAAGTAGCAGATTCAAGCAGAATGAACAAAAATAATAACAAAAAACTTAAAGCGTGGCAATATATCTTACTCCGTTCTGTACAAATGTCGTTATACTGTCGTTATATATTCAAGTCTGCAAGCGAATTAAAGTTTTTCACAGATTCACAAGCTGGTAAAACGGCACAGGCTTGCGAAGTGTTTGAATACTTTGGCAAATATCGATAATTGAAAAGAAACCTAACAATAAGATTTGACCATACAGTGAAAGTCGGATGTTTGTACAGAACGGAGTCAAGTATGCCAATAGTACTTGTACGACCGAAATGCGGGTTTTTCTTTCTATTGTTAGTGATGTTGTAGCGAGCTGGCTAGTACGTTGTTTTCTAACAATAACAAAATATTTGAATGGTTTCTTCGAATGTACGCAGCATGCAGAGACAGTGAAATAGCATACAATTGCGAAGAGTTTGAATACTTTGGCAAATATGGGTAATTGGAAAGAAACCTAACAATAAGATACCACTATAAATCGACAGTCGGGTATTTGTACAGAACGGAGTCAGGTATGCCAATAATAACAAAACTCAATACACCAGTGCGCGAGAACATTCTATTAGCGAAAAAGCAGAATTGGCCAGGCCGCGGAGTCGGAAAGAGAGTGTGTCGATTCATCATCGACATACTTCCGATCCACATAGAAGCCATAGATGAGACGGATAGACAGCAGCTCCCCAACAGCTCTCCAAAATCCATAAAAATCCTCCTGATTCAGGGACAAGCTGCTTTTTGGCAGAATGCCAAGAAATGATGAAAACAGAACAGAACAGCTACCAATTTCCGTCGAAAATCTTCAATCTTCTACAGGCACCTTACAAAGAGGCGAAGATATAAGATAGTCACCGCAGGTTGATTCAGCCTGTCTACAGTATCGAATTTGAATGTTTCTTTAGAGACATAAATGCATTGGGTGTTTTATGAGGTTCAAAAGACCGAAAAAAACGGGCGAAAATATCAGAAAATAACACGTAACTATGCCCTATTTATTCGTGTTTCACAGCAAACATAAGACTATTTGGGCATAGTAAAAAAGTGCTCTCACCCCTTCTTCACCACGAAGTTATAATGCTAATAGACTAGATGAGAGCATAGCAAGCAGATACTAAACCACACCATGTTGAACTAGTAAAACTTCCACTGGTCTCGAATTTGCATGTTTCGTTATTTTCGCTAGAAAGAAAGCCGTTGTTAATGTGAACAAACGCGAACAGTACACTGAGGAGTGCAACATGCCGTGGTGATAATACTATTACAATATCTGGCTCCGTTCTGTACAAATATCCAACTGTCATTATATATTCAATTTTGAGAGTGTGTTCAAGTTTTTCACAATTCAGTACAGGTTCACAAGCTTGTGAAATGGCGTAGGTTTGTGAAAAACTTGAATGCTTTGGAAAATATTGGTAATTACAAATCAACAGTCGGATATTTGTACAAAACGGAGTCAGGTAAGTCAATGATACTAATGGACTAGATGAGAGTATAAGCGTAGCAAGCACACGCACACTAAACGGCATGCCTAGGAGACATATGTGTAGTTCCATTCTCAACCTCTTGGAGGCAAGGCATAACATGTGAGCGTTACATGCTCGAATGAACACCAGCATGACATGCAATAAATAGCGTTAGTACATAAAAAAGACAGCGCGCATAATAGCAATTCGGTCCGAATATTGAGAAATCTTTCTTCGATTATGATAAAATATACTCCCACAACGTTTTTAACCATTAGAGGTCTTGTTGAAGCGCTATTATTGATTAGTATGCATATTGCGTATGTGCATGGTAGTAAACGCGCGGTAACGTGCTGTACAAGTTGCACTGTGCTAACAATAAGTTTGTGCAAGACCGTATATAAGATTGTGCCTTGGTTTTTCGTTCTTGTAAGGCTTTTTTTATAAAAGATCTCAAGCATAGAGGTTGTGGAAGACGAGTTGCATGTGTAGCCAACTTTAACTGGTAATGCCTGCCATTGAAGTTACTAGCCCGTGTTACAACTCTTATTGTTAGAAACATCACGAAACTTTTTACTGTGGTCGACGATGTTACAGGAGGTTAACGTTGCTAGTCTGAAAGCAAATCTGGGTAGCTCTTACCGTAGGCAGATGAGATGGTGCTCGTCGTGCCAAATATTTCTTCGCTTCGTCCGTTTCGCTAACCATTTCGTGCGGAAGACGGCCTTTCTGAAAAAATTCGAAGTGCAAATGTTTTTGGATCAAACAAGTTATATGGCCGCCAGTCTATCTAATGTACAATTTGCTTATGAACACCTAATATGCATTAAAAAACAAAGGTAGTTGATGGAACAAACAATGAAATATGCAAATTTTATTGTTAGACCGGTGGTCTCTGAACAGCAGTAAATCGCAATAGGATTTACATTGAATGCAAAGGTGGAAGAGGGATTAGCAGTTTCGGTTTTTATTCCATTCTGAAGGGATTAGGATATGTAAGTCAGTTCATAATGATGTCTGGTTTGTATCCGTTCCAGTTTCACTTTAATTCTATTGAACTAATTAGCTCGGCTTTTCATCTTGTATGTTGTGTACCTAATGATCTGACTTGCGTTAGTTAGCCAGAGTAGATCAAAGGTGTGTGGTGTTCACTACACGATTTGGGTATTTGACACCCGAGGTGTCTTGTGTTATTAGTTGATAGCACTAGTTGAGCACATCATGTTCAGCCAGTGCAGCTTCCGCCGATTTATGATTTACATGTTATTTTGTTCTTGCAAACGAAGACTTTGTTATTAGCATGCAAATTTGGTTCTTTAAACCGGCGGAAAAAATATGCATACTGTGAAAAAGTATCATACCGATGGTCTCAAAAATTGCATCGTTATTGGAGCATAACATACTCACAAAACGTTATAGAAAAAAGTCTTTGCTTTTGTTTTTTTTTACTTTAAAAAAAGTTATGATTAACCTTATCAAGTAGCATTGCGGATTCCGGGCAAATGTAGAGCAGATATTGGACAATATCGTTTCTGCCCAAAACGTACCTGAAAACAGGAAATTGAGCATTTATTTTAGAAAAAATGCTTCACACAATTTTAGGACAACCGGAGATGATATCATGTCGGAAGACCATAGTCTACTTAATTACAACACTTTCACATTTCACGTCATTTTGAAACAGTAGGTCATATTTTTTCTCACAAGAACAAAAAATATGCAAATAAGGTACTGTAGACTGACGGAAGCAGCATTATGTGTTTCATGAGTTAACCGCATCAATGCTACTTCAGAGAGATTTTTTCCGTTCTGTTTACAGCTGCTGTCCACCTTTGCGTTACTCTGCATACAGTAATCATGAACGGATGTATGCATCATTTTGAGCGTGTAATTAGCGCGCCAAAGTGATATCACCCGGATGAAACGCAGAAATAGCAGGCGCACGTGAGTGGGAAACGAACGTATGGAATTGGCTTCTATTGTCGAAGAACACTTTTAACAGTGGGATATTCGTAACAATAGGCTCGGCAGTGATTGTTCTCTTGGTGGAAATGATGTATTTGCTGATGTGAATGAAATTTTTTAATGGATTCGGGGATTACGGTATTATGACAGTGAAATGTACGCGTAACAGTGCATATCTGCCTCCGTTTTGTACAAATATCCGATTGTCTATAGATACATATACAATTTTATGAGCGTATTCAAATTTCTCACTATTGACAACAGGTTCACAAACCTGTGAAACGGCATAGGGAAGCGAAAAAGGTGAGGTTTGCATACCTGAGCAAATTTGTGTAATTGGAAAGAAACCTAACAATAAGATATGATTTTGCAGCGACAGTCAGATATTTGTACAGAACGGAGTCAGGTATGTCAATAGTAAATAAGCACTCGCTCACTCAAATTTATTAGAACGACAAAATATTTCCTTCAGGGGAGCACTTTACATGAATGATTTCATCTTCACAGTTAAATATCTCTGTCAGAATAACAAAAATATCCTCACATTGGGGGAAGTTCTAGTCGATTCAAAGTATCGGCAAGACTGTTCTTCCTACGATCTTTAAAATTTAAGAGTTACGCGGAAAAGTGTTTGAGTTCTTTAGTTCGACTAGTTCTTTAGACAGTTGTCGTTTCAGAAAATGTTTTATGCTACGCTTCAGGGCTGTGCTTTTTTCGGTTTCGCTTTTTTCGATTTTTCGGTTTTTTCGGGTTTTGGCGAAAAACATTTTTCGACTCGAAAAACGAAAAAAGCTGAAATTTTTTCGATTCGAAAAAAAT
>JACMIJ010000885.1:0-14939 GCA_014805365.1 Koerneria luziae
CAGTCATTCACACGGACCGATTACTCTTCGTGATACGATCACTACCAATTGCCTTCCCCGGAGGGCTAACACCTTGGCTGGGTTGGGTAGCCGTGTAGGATTTTGCAGCAGAGTGTCAAGTCTATCTTATATCTATACGAAGGAATAGCGGCTCTTGTAATTATAATTACATAGGTTTCGCCAGTGTGTTCGTGGTCCAGTGGACGTTTCGAGCTACAGATACAGATGGACAACGGATTGCGGTGGTTGGTCGAGCACACACCGAGGAAGTACGAAGACGCGTTCTCGATGGAGCAGCAAAATATACGGTTCGTACTATTGGCTTCCATGACTCCGTTCTGCACAAATATCCGACCGTCGCTGTATACTAATGAAGTCTTATTATTAGGTTTTTTTTCCAATTACACAAATTCGATCAAGTATATATAATGGAAACCTATGCTCTCTCTGCTCATTGTCAGAGCAAAAATATGCCTCAAAATTTTCGAGTATTTTAAATGCTCTTTAGTGTTTCCGTGTTAACAACACTAATTTTCGCAACGGAATTACGAAAAATACTGAGCGCTGGAGAGAACAAGTGTTTACTATTGGCTCACCCAACACCGCTCTGTACGAATATCCGACTGTCGATGTATAATGGCATCTTATTGTTAGGTTTCTTTCCAATTACCCATATTTGCAAAAGTATTCACATTTTTCACAAACCTATGTCATTTCACAAGCTGTTGAACCTGCACTGAATTGTTAAACACTTTAATACGTTTACAAAATTGAATATATGACGACAGTCGGATATTTGTACAGAACGGAGTCAGATATTCCAATAGTAAACACTCAAGCACTATTCAGGGTTATGCAAGGCTTCGGTTTCTCTGAGTAGGCGCACGGTAGGGTGGTGGACCGCCATAAAGGGGGCCGGAAACCGTCAGTTCACCGAGGAATCTGCTTATGTGTATTCCCTGAACGCAAATGTGACGGGTCAATAAAACACTCGTTATGAACACATTCTTTACGAATGAAATGACGGCTTCCGGTCTCCTATAAGCGTCATTCCCCGCATAACTCTTCACATCATGTTGAGAGAGTGTAACTTCCGCCGGTCACCAATATGCAAATTTCTTCGTCTTTGTGAGAGACGCCTTTATAGTGGTATGCAAATTAGGTACCGTAGACCGGCGGAAGCAACATTCTGTGTCTTCCGTTCCAGGTTCCGCATGGTGCAACGCCTTCCCGTACATTTGCAGAAAAGCAGGGCGAACAAGGCCGGAGGCGAGAACGATGGAGAGGAGCTAAGTGATGCAGATTAGCAGAGGAAGCTAACACTTAGTGAGCAAGATGCTCAAAGACCGATATGCTCACAGAAAAAGAACCCACAAATTTTAGGGTTTTATTCCATTTTTAGGCTGCAGTGTTATAAACCCTCATTTTTCGAACAAGATTACGAAATACTTAACACTGAAAAGGAATAGGGTTATAAACCCTCAAGCAGATTTCAGGCTTATTTGAGGGTTATTTTTCTCTGAGTGTGCTCAAATCTCTTGCAAGGCCGATATTTCGTATGTTTGTACGTACTATTGGTATATCTGACTCCGTTCTGAACAAATGTCCGACTGTCATTATATGTTCAATTTTATAAGCGTATTCAAGTTTTTCACACGTTACAATAGCACAGGTTCATAGGCTTGTGAAATGGCATAGGTTTGTGAAAAAGTTGAATAATTTGGCAAATATGGGTAATTGGAGAGAAACCGAACAATAAGATACCGTTATAAATCGACAGTCGGATATTTGTACAGAACGGAGTCAGGCAAGCCAATAGTACTACAGCTTTTCGCGGTCTGTGGTTCCTGTTAGGTTCACAAATGAACTAAGCATTAGCATATGCAAATTTCATATGAACCGGCGGACTGTAAAAAGCTGCGGTATACAGTAGGTTGATCGTTATGTACTTTTAAGTGGTAATACGCATTGCATTCCTCCAGTACATATCAGACATATTCCTGCCTTGTGACTAACGTACAGGATTTCGAAAATTTTGTACTGGAAACACTTCAGGAGGTTCAAATTTCCATAGAAACATTTCACAGGATGTTGAAATCGCTGTGACTGGTCACAGTGTGGACATTGGGTAGTACATATGGACCAGTTCGCTGGGAGCTTTCTCTATAAAATGTTCAAATGTTTATACGCATTTCGTATACGTTCTCTACATGTTTATGTGATTTCTGTATATTCTTGTATTACACGTATGTATTTGTTGTTGTCTTACTGCTGAATATTTGTTGTTGATTCTAGCAATGAGACAGTGAAATATGTATCTACATAATCTTTTTTTTTAAATAAATCATGCCCATGAAAACAGAGTGAACATGTAATTTGCGTGCATACACCCTGCATGCATTATTGCGATCTCTTCATCTCAGCTTTTACTGTTAAAAAAATTCTCAATATCTACACACCACCAAAACCAAAAAACACCCCCCAAACTTGGACGGCCTAGATGTTGGGGCCAAGCGCACATAGAGACGCCTTATCCGCTCACAATGCCCGGGTATCGCGATCACAGAGTAGTAGTGACTTGTATCAAGTCGATCAACCCATGCGGCAAAGGGAGTGTGGGAAGTGTTGCATTCGCTAGCGCCGTTTCTAAGACGTGCCGGCTATCTACACACCTCAATATCCAACATCCACTAATCAAACGCAATTCCATCGGTCTGATTGTAAGATTTGTATATTCCTTTGTCCAGTCTACAAACTCCATTGCGTTTGGGTGTACTTGAAATGGCTGAACTTCTTGAATTTGCACATCCCTATTTTGTGAAGCCTTGGTAATGGTTATCGTATGCATATTGTGTACTACCCCCGGCGCCGTCCCATCCCAACCACGGTGTTATCCCTCCGGGGTCGGCAATTGGAAGTGATATTCACGAAAGTAATAGGGGTCTGGCGAAAAGGTTGGGCAACTCCGGACTTAATATGCCCCATGTGTCCCGGCCTCTTCGGGACCCCCCGCAGGCGAATTTCGGGTGATTCAGGAGAACCTTTTAGAACTTTACTTTACCAAAGGCCTTACTTGCTATGGGAAAGAGGTATGCAAATTAGGGAGTGGCGGAAGCTGCACTGTCTAATTTGCATGATTCTAGAGAACTTTACTTTCCTTGATTCGGGAGAACTTTACTTTACTTTACTTATAGGGTACTGTAGAAAGGCGATACGGTGTGTGTGGTGATCCTTTTCTGTGACAGCTGGTCATCAACACAACACACATTTTGCTGCCTTCTTTGACCCTCCACATCTCGCACACACTCTTGCATCCGCGAGAGAACACTTGAAGCAGAGACATCAGGCGAGCAGAGACATTTGTCCGGTGAGAGAGCACTCGAAACAAAGAGCCATCAGACGAGCAGACTCAGCCCTCCTCTAGCTGCACGCTCTCTCGCTGTTTCTCTGCCCAATGAAAGATTTTTCCGTTCCATTCTCATACTGCGCCCTTTTATCATTGCAATCGGCACTGCTTGAACAGCTCGTACTGATAAATAACAAATACACATTGTAATAAAGTTGAGCTAGACATCATGACAGCTATTTTGATACATTATCTCAATGAAAGGATTGATTCTCTTTGATTACGACCAAAGTCTTACCGTCACCTTTATACTGTCTTAGGTATATTATTTGTCTTAGGTACACCTTTATATTGTCTTAGGTGTTTTAGGTATACCTTAGGCATACTATATTCTCGAATGGATATGTAAGAACATAACTCGTTCTTTGTAGTTTTATGACATATTTTTTGAAATTTTATTTAAATTTTAATTTATAAATAAACCAAATATCTGTGTTCAGGGACAATGTGCACACTAGCCGACTGTCCACCAGAAATATTATTGAAGATTATGAGAGAAACCAGCGAAGATGCGCAGTATTGCCTCCGTATGGTATGTTTGTTTTGCATTTGGACTTATAAATTGTTTCTGAAAGCGCTAACAATAAGACATCATCATCATGCTACCGCCGGTATTCAGTACCAAACTTCATATATGGACAAGGACGTTCCTGGGAACATTGGGTCACCCCGCATTTGGTTACTTGTCTATCTAAAGCATCCCGCAAATTAACCGCAAGATATGAGTATCAACTGGTATCATAACATGTTTCTGTATAGACCAAAAACCGGAACGTGCCATGTCCATGTATGATAAATAGTTTCTGAAAGCGCTAACAATAAGTCACCATGTTGCTACCGCCGGTATCTTCCCCAGTGTCCACGCAACACTGTCGGTAGTGTAGCCGGGTCAACTCGGGGCGGTCCACTGGATACTCAGGCTAGGGTGTGTCCTATCTAGACGGGAAGCACCGACCCAGCGAATGCGGGCATGGTGTAAGAAAGAAAAAGAAGTTGCTATCGCTGGTATACAGTACCTATTTTGCATACACTAAAGGAGGCCGGAAACCGTCATTTCATTCGTAAGGAATGTGTTCATAATCAATGTTTTATTGACTCGCCACTGTTGTGTTCAGGGAATACACGTAAGCAAATTCATCGGTAAACTGACGGTTTCCGGCCCCCTTTAAAGAAGAAATAAACTCACTTTTTAAAGTACTGTGTCCCGGTTAACCATAGCTTGGTCAAGGTGTGGTTGACACTTCTGTAGCTTGTTTAGTGATATAAATGTCAATTGAGTGTTTTGTGAGGCTTGAAAGATAGAAAAACGTTTAAAAAATAGCATGTCACTATGCCCTATTTATTCGTGTTTCACAGCAAACATAAGACTCGGACATAGTAAGAAAAAAAGTGCGTTCACTCATTCTTTAAGAAATAATTTACTTATCAACATTATGGTACTTTCTAACAATAAGACAGAGCTATATTTTTGTCTCGTTCAGGTAAATCATCGCCTCTATGACATTGCGCAGACGTTCCACTTTCCAAGGCAAACCACATATGACGATATCAGGTTCGTTTTTGTTCGAGAAAGTTGGAACTAACTCCTGGTTTGCTTTTGAGATAATAAATATCATAACTCTTGAAAGCTCTAACAATGTGACAGCATGCTGCTATTCTTCTTTGCGTTGTTTACAGGCTTATTGTTAGCTTGTCCTTGTTTTTTGTTTGTTTCTTACCTTTGTTTTTATGTTCTTACCTTTTTGTCCTTTGTTTCTACACACAAAAGAATCTGACTTATACTGTAATATTGTTATCAAACTAACAAGTAGTCCTATGCTTCTTATTATTTTTATATTTTAACTAATTTTCTTATAACTTTTTTTTAAATATACTATTTTCACATTCAGGATCAACGAAACCGGGATGATGCTCTTTCTACTTTGCAAAACCGGCGTTCACATGCGGAAAGACGGAGCACCAACGGTTGTACGTTTCTTGCAATGCGCACTTAGAGAAAAATAAGCCCCAAACACAGAAAAAATGACTTATTTCGCAAAATAAGTCATATAAATGACTTACAACTAACAATAAGTCATATAATGATTTAGAGCGTTTCACAGTGATTGTATTTCGTCATTTTTCTCTGTGTGCAAATAAGCCTGAATAGTGCTTGAGGGATTAGAACACTCATTTTTTCAGTGTTAAGTATTCTCTTATTCTATTAAAAATGAGTCTTATAAGCACTAAAACACTCAAGTTGGTAATTCGTTTCATGAAATACCCTCAGAAAAACGAACTGCCACTGTTTAATACAGTTGCACTATTATTGTTCTTACGAATTATACAAGTTTTCTAAAGTGCGGAACCGTTTTATCGCTATGGCACAATTGTACGTATAGCAGACCCAAAAGACCGAAAAATGGACCAAATAGCACATTGCTAACAATAAGTCCTTTTTTTAGCATAAGACTATTCGAACAAGGCAAAAAAAGGGGACTCCTTCCTTAATTTCAATACAACATTATAGACACCCGGGAAAATTTCAGGCAAATTTCAAGCAAATTTCAAGGTTTTTTCTATGGATTGTTGGTATGTTTCGAACCTGAATACTTTCAGTTTCTTGCGTCATTTTCACGAGTGTACCACTCGCTCTGTTTCGACGAAGTCTACGAGTCGGACTACTTCCGCGCCGCCCTTCGCGTTGTAAGTACTATTGGCGGATTTAACTTCGTTCTATTCAAATACCTAATGTAGAGTTTATTCGCATTGTTAGTTTTCTTGCCAATTACACAAATTTGCTAAAGAATTGCACATTTTTTGCGTCCCTATGTCCCTTTACAAGTTGTGAACTTGTCATAAACTGTGAAAACGTTCAATACGCTTACAAAATTGAACGCATAGTGTCAGTCGCATGTTGTATGAAACAGAGTCAGGTGTGCCATTAGTATTATTGGCTCATCTGTCTCCGTTCTGTACAAATATCAGATTGCCACTGTATGATCAAATCTTATTGTTAGGTTTCTTTCCAATTACCCATGTTTGCCAAAGTATTCAATTTCTCACATTCATTCTGAAAAGTGAGATTTTTTCACACATTTGCCAAATGTTCAGGTTCGACCTCGAAACAGCTTGTGCCTCAGA
The DNA here is from genome assembly GCA_014805365.1 of Koerneria luziae. Lineage (NCBI taxonomy): Eukaryota > Metazoa > Nematoda > Chromadorea > Rhabditida > Neodiplogasteridae > Koerneria > Koerneria luziae. The sequence goes on from JACMIJ010000885.1 coordinate 6,530, forward strand.
TACATGAGGATCACGGATGCCGTTGTCGACGCGCTTATAGATTGCCTCGACTTTTCGTAAGCTATCAACTAGGTACCAATTGCGTTAACAGTTACAATTACTACAATTCTTACAATTAGGTCATATAAAATTTTGTGCTGTGCATGTATGTTCCCTAACAATAAGTACTTATACTTCCTAACATATCATCTTTTCTTTATTACTTTACTACTCATACTATAAAAGTAATCTTCACTATTATATAACATATTAATTGTTCAGGCTGCTGCAGGGATTTACGATGACGTCATGCGTTCTGGAAATCAGCGAAGAGAAGTTTTGTGCGCTCATGAGGCAAATGACCGCTCTCGTCCAATTGAGCATCGAAGGATGTCGTGTTTCGCATCCATCCGTAGCCGATCCTGCGTACTTTTACATCAGCGACAAAGTATGTTGGACCCAATATTTTGAGTGTTTTAAACACTCTTTAGGGACAATGTATGCATATATTATATCTATCAATTAAAAAACAATGTGAGGCTATTAGCATAAGTGTAAGGTTAACATAGTAAGAACAGTGTGTTCATACATGGACACGGCACGTTCCTGTTTTTGGCCTATACAGAATGATGTTATAATACGCGGTGATACTCATATCTTGCGGTTAATTTGCAGAGTGCTTTATATAGACAAGTAACCAAATGCGGGAATGAACCAACGTTCCCCATGTGTGAGTGTGTTAGGTATAATAGTACAGCTACTTATTGTTAGTATGTGAGATAAGATACAGATACATACAATGCTCTATATCTCCGAACCAAACCAACCAAACCAAACTCGGACGGCCTAGATGGTTGGCCAAGCGCACATAGAGGCGCCTTATCCGCTCACAATGCCCGGGTATCGCGATCACAGAGTAACTTGTGTCAAGCCGATCAACCTTGTCTATCTCCGAACAGCTGTAAAACATGTATGTATGTACCGTTGTAGTTGTTCGAGAACGGCGGCTTGGAGCGTTTGGACAAACTTTGGTTGCCAAACCAGCTCAATTTGTCCAACCTGACAGATCGGACACTGGCGTTGTGGGAGACACGACGGCCGAGCCAAATCGCCATGGACCAGGCGAAATCCGCGATTACGCCTGCGGCAATTCTGCGTTTAGCGCAGGTTCGTTGCTCCTTTTTTTAATGCCGAGTCATGTTACATTGCCATTGGCCTACCTGACTCCATTCTGTACAAATATCCGACTGTCGATTCAGAATGGCATCTTATTGTTAGGTTTCTTTCCAATTACCCATATTTACCAAAGTATTTAAGTGTTTCACAAACCTATGCCATTTCACAAGCTTGTGCACCTGTACTGAACTGTGAAAAAACTTGAATACACTCACAAAATTAAATATATAACGACAGTCGGATGTTTGTACAGAACGGAGTCAGATATTCCAATAGTACTAACAATAGAGAGATAGCTATTCTGTGATAAGCTATAACTATAACAATAAGTAGTAAGTATGTATACTTGCGTATAGTAAGTACTAAGTTGTAAATATGTTATACTTAAGTGTAGTAAGTACTTAGTTGTAAGTATGTATACTTCCTAAGAAGTATGTGTTATATGTTTACGGGAGGTAATGAGTATTTTAAACACTCAAACATATTTTAGGCTGCTAACTGTTTATCTTTCTCTTATTGTTAGTGCCATTGAAGCGCATCAAAAGTGTCCAGAATATGGCCGCCGCTCGTTACACGATCATAATGCAATTCACACAAGTAACACACAACTGTGCTTGAGTGTTAAAAACACTCAAAATTTTAGCCCTGTTTTTCTCCGAGTAACTTTCAGGCAGTTTTCAGGCCGTCAGGACAAGCAGGCCGGACTATATTCTGGGGAGCATGTGTGTAGTGGATGGCGAGTCGACCTTACGCGAGATGTTCCCTGGATATGGCAGAGTTCGTCTTTCCTCATCGATTCTTAGTACACAATACACAGTAAAATGGGTCACAAATTTTAAGTGTTTGAAACACTCATTCGTAGTTCAGTATCAATACCGCTCACTTTTCTGTAGAAATATCCGACTGTCAATGCATTATATCACATGATCGATTCTTATTGTTAGGGTTCTTTACAATTACGCAAATTTTCCGGTATTCAAATTCTTATGCCATTTCACAAGCTTGTGAGCTGCTCTGAACTGTGAAAAAACATGAATACGCTTACATAATTGAACGCATAGCTACCATCGGATATTTGTACAGAACGGACTCAGATAAATCAAAGGTAATCCGCGAAACATTGTTGTGGTGGTTCCCGCTATTCTCACAATTTATGAATTGCGGGAAATGGTGTTGCGGGAAATGACAATTGCGGGAAGTGGGAATTGCGGGAACCGATTATTGCGGGAAATGCGGGAAGTGGAAATTGCGGGAAATGGTTATCATCCACTCAGGCTGGACCCGCAAGTTTTCAATGCTCACAATATATGGATTGCGGGAATTGGTTTTTTGCGGGATATGGGAATTGCGGGAAACGGTTATCCTCCCCCTTAGGCTGCAGCCGCAAGTTCGTGGCCGAGCGGATATATGAAGATCAAGATGGATCACGGATTGGCCTGGCGCATTGTGCACACGCGGAAGGAGTGCGAAGACGAGTTCGTCGTTGCCGCGATGAACGACGGCCCGAATATACGGTTCGTAATGTCACTTTGCTTACATGGGAGGAGTCCGATTTTGAGTGTTTTAAACGCTCCTTGTTAGTGCTTGAGTGTCTACAACACTCATTTTCGCAATGGGATTACGGAAGATACTTGACACTGCAGAAAATGAGTGTTTTCGACACTCAGACAACCCTAGAGAAAGCTTGAACCCTAGCCAATGTTTCTCTGAGTGGGCTCGCAGAAGGGTGGACCTCCATGTGCGGCATTCCCCGTATTAGGCTCACGAAACTGCAAAATACATCGTTCCGATAGCAACCAAGGAATACATGTTCTCGCTAATAGTCAACAACTGTTTTTTTTTTGAATACGCAAATGAACGTTTCATTGCGAACGATTGACTGAGCACAGCAATTTTGCATGCTTGACGTATCGGCATATAATATCCATACTGTGACCAATCACAGTTATTTCGACATCCTGTGACATATTTCTATAGAAATTTGGACCTCCTGTAGTGTATCCAGTTCAAAATTTTCGACATCCTGTAGGTTAGTCACAAGTCAGGAATATGTCTGCGTATCGGACAATTTCGTGAGTATTATAGTATTCTTTTCTTTCCAGGTTCCGCATGGTGCAACGTCTTCCTGTTCATTTGCAAACGAGCAGAGCTGATGCAGGAAGAGAGTATGATGTAGAGGAGCCAAGCGATGAAGATTAGTAGTCCGGCCAGACGGTCTGGCCAGGAAACTTATTGTTAGTGAAGAAGAACGACGGTGCTGAAAGACTTACTATTGCCATATCTGACTCCGTTCTATACAAATATCCGACTGTTGCTACATTGTCAGTTTGCTATGTATGTGTATTCAAGTTTACGCACTTCATAGCAGGTTTACAAGCTTATGAAACTGCATAGGTTTACGAAAATCTTTAATATTTTGTCATATTTGTGTAATTGGCAAGAAACCTAACACTAAGATCTGTTCATACAGTGACAGTCGGATATTTGTACAGAACGGAGTCAGGTATGCAAATAGTAGATGTATAATACCTAGAAGCCCCAGATCACTTGGTTTGTTAAAAGTATACATTTGTGCGCAAATGAGATACAGTAGACAACCTCCCATAGATTTGTATTATATTTACAGTACGTTGATCGTATACTTTTTACCGGTATTGTATAATGCATTACTTAAACAGTACGATTGTGCCAGTTAGCTGGGAGCTTTCTATATATTATATTCTTGTACCATACATATTTGTTGTTACTTTACTTTCAATATTTATTGTTAATGCTAACAATAAGACGGTGAAATATGTATATAATCATATTTAATAAATTGTACCCATGAAATCAGAGTGAACATGTTATTTTCGTGTACTTGAGTTCCGAGGTATCATTAACCGGTTCAGGAATGGTAAGGATGAGCATTGAAATATACCTGTGTATGCAAACAAGATACAGTACATCCACAGCATTTAATAAAAATAAATATAATAATGTGAAGTTATTAGTGTAAGCAGTAAATTTAATAAAGAGTTATGATACCGGTTTGTTATGATACCGGTTGATACTCATATCTTGCGGTCGATTTGCGGGGTGCTTTACACATACAAGTAACCAAATGCGGGGTGACCCAACGTTCCCAGGAATGTCATTGTCTATATGTGAGTGTGTTAGACAGCATAGCTACTTATTGTTAGTAAGCGAGATTAGTCGGTATCGGTTGTTGATTTCGCTGGCTTGCAGTACTACATGCACACGAAGACAAAGACTTCCCTCACATGAACACCGGAATATGCAAATTTTTGGGACCGGCGGAAGTTACTATTGGCATATCTGACTCCGTTCTGTACAAATATCCGACTGTCGATTTATAATGGCATCTTATTGTTAGGTTTCTTTCCAATTACCCATGTTTCCCAAAATATTCAATTCTTCACAAACCTATGTCATTTCACGAGCTTCTGAACCTGTACTGAATTGTGCAAAACTTGAATACGATTACAAAATTGAATATATAACGACAGTCGGATATTTGTATGGAACGGAGTCACATATTCCAATAGTACACTACCACAACATGCTGTGAACCGGATTCCACAGGCATACCGTACCTCATTTGCATACGACAACAAAATCGACGCAAGAACATCAGTATATGCAAATGGTAGATCGACGGAAGTTTCGCTGTTTCGAGTGGTTCAGGATTTCTCGGTGCTTGTGTCCACAACGAGCATCCTGCAAATTTTGCATCTCAAAGATGCAAAAACACTAATTGTAAGATATGTGCATGTGTCATGTATTGTCATGTACTATTCGTATATCGGGCTCCGTTCGGTACAAATATCCGACTGTCTCCACATATTCCTTTTTTTATAAGCGTGTTCGCTTTTTTACAGTTCGTAGCAAGGTCGCAAGCTTGAGAAATGGCATTGAGCTGCAAAAAGTTGAACACTTTAGCAAATATGTGTGATTGAAAAAAACGTAACAATAAGATATACTTATGCCGTGACAGTCGGATATTTGTACAGAATGGAGTTAAGTATGGCAATAGTATTATGAAGAATGATACCGTGTCTTCATAATATCATTTACTATGACAATTCTCAGTATCCACTTATAATTATTCCAGTGACAAGCAAAGAAATATCTGATAGACACCGCATAAACATTACACCGTACGTGATTATTGTATGTATGCACTTAACAATAAGTGTCTAAAACACTCAAAACGCAGCGACTTACGTCACCTTCCGCTTGTACTCGCGAAAGTACGATACGTCGTACGTGCGGCCCGGCCAGTGCGGTGGTGCACCCATCATCGACCGAATACCAACGAATCCGTTCTCTCGCACGGCCGCATCGTAGATCAAATGGCACAAACGCAGTCCCGGCGGGTTCAACAGTTCCAATCCTTGATCTTTGACCTCATCATCCTCCCACGGGTTATCATGCAGTACGCAACCAAGCGAGTACGACTCCGGACAACTTTGAGGATCGCTGAAGATCGCCTGCACAATGAACACAGTTCCATAGAAAAGAGAAGATAATAAACACAAAGGAGAGATTTTTGTTCCGAGGTAGGGCTTGAGTCGACTCAAACAATAGAGCTAATTAGATTACCGTAGCTAATTACATTTGTCTTTGTGTTTGCTATCTCTCTTGGCGAGTACATTGCGCCTGAAGCACTGAGCGTCGCCATACACAGACATGGCACGTTCCTGTTGTTGGCCTATACAGAATCAACTAATGATACCGGGTGATTCTCATATCTTGCTAATGATCTTCGGGGGTGCTTTACACAGACAAGCAACCAAATTCGGAGTGACCAGGCATATTCTTGACTTGTGACTAACGTATAGGATGTCGAAAATTTTGAACTGAAAAAATGAAAGGAGGTCCAAATGTCCATAGAAAAGATGTTGAAATAACTGTGATTGGTCAGAGTGTGGATGTTCTGTGGGTGGTGACCGAACGTTTCGAGGAACGTCCTTGTACATGTATAGGTGTCGTTAGTAGCGGATGCTTCTGTACAAATACACAGAGAAACAAAGCCTCAAATTTTTGATGTTATAAACACTCTTTAGTGTTTGAGTGTTTTAAACACTCAAGCACTATTCAGGCTTATTTGAGGCTTATTTTTCTCCGAATATCCAACTGCAGTTGTATGATCATATCTTATTGTTATGATCCTTACCAGTTGTAAATATAATACAAGTTTGTTAAAGCACTCAAATTACTTGCTGCACTGTGCTGTTTCATGAGCTTGTAGACCTGCCATTAACTATGAAAAAAGCCTACATAAATGACTACATAGCTACAGACGGTTATTTGTACGGAACGGAATCAGAGACCAATACTACGTATCATAAAAAATTCCCGACAAGGTACGGATACTAATGATAGTGTCTAAAACACTCAAAAAATGAGTATTATTTCAAACACTCAAAACAACATTGAGTAAAGAAAACACTCAAAAATTTCAGTGTTTTTCTCTGAGTGATAAGATGCATGTTTATAAAAGTAAGCATTGTTTACGCGAATCAACTCCTCACCTTGGACGCAGCCAGGATCTTCGGCAAGGTGAACATGGTGACGCAGTTGAGTACAATCGTCTCCAATGGTCGACTGGCCAGTACGTCGAGAATGCGATCGGTCACCGGGACACGTTCCATATAAGGAGCGGTGGCGTACAGCTTCCGTACGCACCGTGGTAACGCTTCGATGATCTGCAATTGCGTGTTTCGGGTGAACTTTGCGCCAAACTATTGGGACGATAACCATTTCCCGCAACATCACTTCCAGCAAAAGTCATTTCCCGCAGCACCTGTTCCCGCAATTTATATAATGTGAGAATTGCGTGAACTGGTGTTGCGGGAAATGACTATTGCGGGAAGTGGTGTTGCGGGAAACGCGGTTTCCTCCAACTGGATTCCTAAAAAAAAACTATTTTTCGAAATTTTCTATCATGCCTTCAAATGTCTACGGTCACCAGAATGCACCAGGAATGTCATCCTTGCGGAAACGAAAAAAATGGAGTTAACAGGTCGGTAGACGCTAATTCGAGCTACTGTAGATGGATGCTATTACGTTTGTGCATTGTTGGTATTCCGTAGATGGTGGGTAAGCACAGGTTAATCTCATTGTTAGGAATATTCCAAGGATCAATTTGTTGGTTATGTTTGTCAATAATGCATATTTATTGGATGGCACGTACTCATGCTTTCGGTAGGATTACGAAATACTTAACACTGTAGAAAATGAGTGTTTTAAACACTTAAGAACAGTTCAGGCTTATTTGAGGCTAATTTTTCTCTGACATGAGTGACTGTCGGTGTCTTACGTTATCCGAGATCACGAGCGGCTTGCCCGGCGCTTCATTTGATCGTGCATTCGAATCAAACGAAATAGTCAATATCGTTGGAGAATACTGCTGGAGCAGTTCGTCGTGCTTCTCGCATCCGTTATCAACGCAGTTCATGAGCTTCAACGAAAAAGCATTCCTTAAAGAAGGTGTAAACTCACTTTTAAAATACGATGTCCCCGTTAACCATAGCTTGTGGTTGACACTTCTGTAGCTTTTTTAGTGTTATAAATGTCAATTGAGTGTTTTGTGAGGCTTGAAAGACAGAAAATCGTCAAAAAATAGCATGCAACTATGCTCTTTTTATTCTTGTTTTACAGCAAGCATAAGACTCGGGCATATGTATAATAGCAAAAAAAGTGCGTTCACTCCCTCTTTAATAAAACAATTACTTTCGAAACAAGGATCCATAACTTAAAAAAATAGAAATTTGCATATTCCTAAGTCACCCCTTTGATTCGTATGCAAATGAGGGTATAGACCGGTTGAAGCTATGCAGAATCTTTGAAATTGCAAATTAAATAAATAAATAAAACATACATTATTGCAATACTCACCATTTGAATAGCGTTTGCACAGCTATGAAAAACTCCAAAGACTCATCGTCAAAGTCGCATTGCTCGTAGCATACAATAGCATACTCCTCATCCAAGTGCGCCTGAACCAAAGACATACTCCTGACTTGTGACTAATGTACAGGATGTCTAAAATTTTGTGCTGGAAACACTCCAGGAGGTCCAAATTTCCATGGAAGCATTTCACAGGATGCCAAAATACCTGTGCACGTAGGTAAGAAGCGGCACTAGAACAATAAGTATATTGCACTGCCACGTGCGCACGCAACACTGCTCACCGCATACTAACAATAAGCAAAAACCACGTGTATCCACAAAAGACTCTCGAACTATT
>JACMIJ010000886.1:0-14923 GCA_014805365.1 Koerneria luziae
GTATTTTTTGAGCATTTAGTACATAATACTGGTTAACAATTTAATACTGATTGCATAATTATTAGGAAGTACAGCTACATATTGTTAATAGTTTGATATTAGTCGGTTTCAGCTTCATTTCTCTTTTTTCGGAAGTAACACAGTGTTTTCAACGTGTTGTTGTTGTTGTTTTTCTACGACCACGATTTGAGCCCACCTAGGAAGCTGAACTCTTTCGATATGAGTTCATTCAGAATACCGAGTTCCATTTCGTTATAGGTTCACTATCCCAGTTGAATGAACTCCTAAAAGCGAACCAAATAGGGGTCAGCGTGTTTCTTTTTCAACCGATTGTTATCTGGTTAGTGTTTCTGTATACCCACAAGAAAACAACCTTCAATTTTGAGTGCTTTAGTCAATACTTCGAAGGTACTTTTTTTGAAAACTTTTTGAAAACCAGTTTGGAAACTTTGCCTTTGTTATGAACTCGCATTTTCGGACAGTGTGTAACTTATTGTTAGCATATTTAGGAAGAAGCAACTGAGGGTCATAGACACTCTCAAACACTTAAAGGTGGCCAGAAACCGTTGTTTTGTGTTAATAGAACTGCGTGTATAAGAGACCCGCAACTTCTGTGAGGGGGGCAACTATATAAGCAAATGGTGCATTTTGCCTCGAAAGATTCACGGTTTCCGGCCCCCTTTAAGCACTCAAGCACCTTGAAGGCTTATTTGAAGGTTATCTTGTTGAGTGATATCTCACGGCATCTTACAATTAGTGTTCCTCCACCCATTGCCAACTGTTAGTACATATACATTTTTCTGCTTGTCTGCTCATTATTATCATTGAGATGCAACCAAGAAACACCCGATACATATCATACCAACCTCTTCATTAAGCGTTTGATTGACACTTGAGCAGAGCGGCTCAGCAGATAAGAAATGCCACATGATTGGCCGCAATTGTCTTGAATTCTAATTATCATGCTAGCAGCTCTGGCGTCCCTCGGGCGTCCCGTTAGAGCCATTAGGCTTACTCCCAGGCATCTAGTTGCTCGTGGTACGGTTGGTTTCTTGCAGTGTGCTCACCAACTAATGAATATAACAGCATGTTGCTTCCACGTTTCTAATACAATACCTATTTTGGTTTCAAGAACAGAAACTTCGTTTTATAAAACAAAGAGATATGCAACTTTGTGAACCAGTGTAAGTCGCATTGTATTAGAGCAATGTGCTTTTTTACTGATAACCTTACATTTGAAAGCTTCACAAGTTCTGCAAGTTCTGCAACTTGTATTCGGACATGTACTACTACCACAACATGTCCGCCGGGCCACAATGTTACTCTAATCTAATCGAAAAGGAGAATCTCAAGAGCGGATGCGAGAGATGGACACAGACAGGGGGGTAACGGACGGAGGGAAGCCAGAGAGTAAGATGTTTCGGATTCAGTCTGAATTATGGGTTTGTTCGGACCAGGTGTGTGATCATAGGAAGATGCCTACTGTAAAGGTAAAGCTTCTCCCGTAATCAGAGGCGTTCCTAGACTTGGGTTCCTGATGTGCCAGGAACACTTTTGGGAAATACAAGGCCGGTAGATCCCACCCGAACTCGGCCCGATACCTTCGTGGTTACACCACTACCGTCCTACCATCCTAAGCCTACTGTGCTATTGGCATACTTGGCTCGATTCTGAACAAATATCCGACTGTTGTTGTATGATGACATCTTGTTGTTAGGTTTCTTTCCAATTGCACAAGTGTTTTAACGTAGTAAACTTTTTTTTACAAACCTATGCCGTTTTTAAAGTTTTGAAGCTATTATGAACTGTGAACAAGTTGAATATGCTTACAAAATTAACCATATTTCGACAGTCGGATATTTGTAAGTGGAGTCAATTATACCAATAGTATGTTGCTTTCACCGTCCCATAGTACGTAATTTGCATACGATAACAAATTCTTTGCTCTCTTTTATGACTTAAAAAGGCATGCGAATTTCATACCGATCTAATAATAAGACTGATACCGAATAAACCAAACCACCATAACAATAAGGCGGTTGAAATCCAACGTTCACATCATTTCAAGTTGATGGAAGTAACAATGAGTTGAGATGATGCGAAGGTTGGATGCTGATCTATTACATGCAAATGTTCTATGGCCAAGATAACGTTTTCTGTTCAGCTGCTCTTGAAATGTCTTCTTCGCGCCTTCCTATGAGACAAAAACTGAACAATAGCTGTAGAACGTAGCAACGGTCATTTGCTTGAATTGTGAACCATGAATGCATCGTAAAAGACGAGTGAAGAAAACCAAAGATTTAGTGGAACGGCATTGAATTGGTGAATTCACAGTTTTACGACCATACGATTCCTACCCTTCACATTCAAAATCTTATGCGTTCCGTGACATGTGGTTGATGGTCCAGTTGGAAGAGAACAATATGTCTAATTGTAAGAAGAAAAGTATTACTGTTAGATCATATAGTCTCGTTTTCCATACCTTGCATGTGCTATTAATAAGCATATTTGACTCCGTTCTGTACATATATTCGGCTGTGGTTATAAAGTCCATTTTGTAAGCTTATTAAAATTATTCACAACTCATAACAATTTCAGAATTTGGCAAACGGCATAGCGTTGCGAAAAATGTGAATACCTTCGTGTAATTGGAAAGAAACATAACAATAAGATTTGATCATGCAGTGACAGTCGGATATTTGTAGAGAACGGAGCCAGGATGTGCCAATAGCGTGTATCACAAAAGCCTTTTGGGTGAGAAAATATAGGAATGTGCAAATTTGAGATTTCAGCTGATTCATGACAGGTGTATTGTCATGGCTGAAAATATCATGTTATTGTTAAGAAAACGTACCCTTGCACCCTTGGTATTTTGCCAAGTTCTCTTGGCACTTACATCTTTTCTAGATGAAGCACAAAGTGGACCACCCAAGCTTTTCGGGTGAGGGGGGGGGGTCCGGTGGTTGTGATCTCCGCTAATCCCCCAGTGCCCCGAACAACTGCTCCGCCAAATGCGGAACACTACACTGTTTCGCCGTCTGCGCTCTCTCTTATCACTGCACTCTCTCGGCGTTATCACTATGTGTTGTTGCTACCGATATCACAGTGTGTACAAAGATTGATTGTCTCCGAGAGAGGGGGTCACCTTGTCAGCCAATAATTTGTCTCTATCTTTCTGGTCTTGCTTTGTCGGTAGACATATAGCAAGAAGCTGTGATGTTCCTTGATCTTTGATCTTTGTAATATTCCTGTGATAGGTTACCTAAGTGAACAATGTTGCACACGACAGATTTTGTGTTTTTGAGTTAGTCTGAAATATGCCTAATCACCGTTGCTCTTATGACTATTATATATCTTTGTATTCCATAGCTCGGAATGGTTTTTGGCTATTTATAGTAACTATGCAGATGTTAATCGATATGTGCCATTAACATTCTTGACTCTTTTCTGTTCAAACTGTGAGTGTGCAATCATACATATCTTATTGTTAGGTTTCTTTTTTTTAAATTTGCTAAAAAAATCACATTTTGCCGCAACTGTAATGCATTTCACTGGTTTGTGAAATTGCAATTAACTGTGAAGAAACTGAATATTTAGCGACAGTCAGATATTTCTACAGAACGGAGTCTGATTCTTCAATAGTATATTCCAATAATAAGATTCATTCGTACATGGATAAGAACGTTCCTGAGAACGTAGGGTCACCCCGAATTTGGTTGTTTGTTTGTGTAAAGCACCCCCCGCAAATTAACCGCAAGCTATGAGTATCACCTGGTATCTAACATGATTCTGCATAGGCCAAAAAAACAGGAACATAAAGTGTCCAAGTATGTATTCATTACTCGTTGTTTTTGATAATGTTAGTTGTATTATAGTAGCTTACAGGGAAAGATCCAAGTTAGCCCATTGAGAGGGGATAATGAAGATCTTCCAATGTTCGTGCACATGGCGACGGGACATCGGCATCCATCAAAACATGGATCTCATCATGATGCATTTCGGAGCAGGAGGAATGAGCTATGATGGCTCTCTCTTGTCATAGTGGTCGCTTCTGAAACGAGTCTGGCAAAACGTGTGTCTCTCTCAGTCACTCAGTCTCAGTCTCTCAATCTCTCACTCACTCTCACTCTCCCTATAACCTTATTTCTAACAATAAGATATAAGACCTGTATCAATTAAACGGCCTTACATTAGTCTGCTTGTGACTTCTTATTGTTAAGTTCCGCTGTATGTCTTTCTTAAAACGATGTGTCTTATTCAAAAAAAACCCCGTCTTTCCCGCTCGTCAGCATATCGAAGATCCACTTTGTCGGTAATGCGTTCTCGGTGCAGGAGAATCGAATCGAGGTTCGTTTTCCCGCCAAAATTGCTTTTCCTTTGCCTGCCGAGAACGCATCCCTTTGTGCTGAAAAAAATATGAAATTGTGACTGACGGGTCTGGCGAGAACTTCGGGTTACTGTAGTCTAAGCACCTTGTTGCGTTCATATTCAGTGGTGCCTTCACAGTGTTTTGCGACTGCCGGTCTATGTATATGATACAATACCTTCCAAACGACGGTCCATAGGGAACAGTTTTGGGTTTTTTTAATATATTAGGTTTTGTGATATAGAAGGCTTTTTGACATAGAAGGTTTTGATAAGTTGTGCCCTATTGGTTTATTGGGTTTGATGACAGGCACTGTTTAGCAGAGTGGAACTTCCATCGGTCTAACAATAAGATTTGCATTTTCCATTGTCAATGAGAGTGAAATGTTTGAAAATGCAAATTGAGTATTCGGCAATATACTTAATCTTAATCTTCACTGTCACCTTCGTCGTACTCTTTAAGGAACTGCACTGATCTCTTGAGTTGGATTGCTCTCTTTTGTTCCTTCTCCAGCCACCCGGGTATTGCTGTTGCTTGTTTGGTTTCTCGTTTGTAGATGAACCTAATCATGTGTTCTTCAGTGCTTGTCAGTGTCCCTTTTATAGTCTGCGCCCCGTTTCTGTTTTCGTTACCGGTGACCAAATGTGAATAACGATAGTGAAACTAGTGTATAACATAAACATAAGTAAGAAAAAAGGAACAGAGAAGTACTTGTTGTTAGTATTTTGGATATAGCCGGTTTTGGTATCTCATGTGCATACAAGCGCAATGGAATTTGAAGTGCGACCAAAGAATTATGCAAATTTCAAATGACGATCTATGAACAGCTTCAACATGTTGTGCCTTCTTGGCTTTCGTTTCTTCGAGAGTCCGAAGCAACTTTTCTCATGCCGAAAGCAATAAAATTTGAATAATTCAAGTGCACCCCATTTGGCTCATTTGACAGAATCTCTGCTATCAGCTGTTATTTACAATTTGTATGCTATCGAGTTTTTGAGACCATGAGGGTGATCGTCTGAAACAACTTCCACGCAGATGGCGTGGACATAGGTTGACGAAGAACTTGAATACTTTGACAAATTTGTAAGATAAGAAACCCTAACAATAAGATTTGATCATACAGTGACACTCGGGTATTTGTACAGAACGGAATTAGGTATGGCAATAGTATTCAGCTGCGACTTCAGCCCGCAGGCACTTCATGTAAATGTGATTGATATTAGCCCGGCAGACCTTTTCCACTGACCAATAGCATTGTCATCCGCCCTCTCCAAATATGATTATTCTTGGACTGCCCATGCGCCATCTGGCTCGTCTTTATTGTGTGGACACATTCGGTCAATCCTCGTCTTTCTTATTCGGGCAAGCGGCCCCCTTTTGGATATGTTTGGGCAATTTCCTTTTACTAGTTCTATTTGTTGCCATTGAAAGTTCTTCTGTCTAAATTTCTTGTTGATAGAATTATTTCTCTTGCAACTTCTTTTCACTAGTTTTTTGTTTGTTTTCATTGTAAGTTTTTGTTTTAAAAAATGTTATTGTTAGGCATATTTCTTTGTAATTTCGCCTTACTAGGATATTGTTGTTGCAATTGTTACTTGTTCTGTTTGTTATTTTTTTATTGTTAGTCTTAGTTGGCCAAATCTGCTCTTTGTTATGAAAATAGCACACTATACAACAAACATTTATTCAACATGTATAGAGTATATAAAGGCATACGACTGAAACACATAGGATACTAGGATACTGTATATTCTAATATATACGTTACATTATTGTAATATATACTTTGTTAACTATATATAGTTAATTCGTGTAATACAAAAGCGTCAACGGATCACTTTTTACGCCACTTGGGGTGGGAGCTAAAGCGACCACTTATCCAGTGATCCGAATGGTTCAAGAGCTCTGATACCCGTTCGAGGGCACTTGTGGCGGGGGGATAGCGAGCACCTTGGCGCGCAGCTTTGGCTCACTGGACATTAGCCCACTGGGCTTTAGGTTCATTGGGTTTTGGCCCACTGAATATTGGCCCAGTGGGCTTTAAGCTCCTTGGATTCTGGCCCACAGGACTTGGACTCAGAGGACTTTAGCTCTCTGGCCATTGGCATACTGGAATTTGCTTCACTAACAAGGGAAATTGGTTCACTAACTAAGGTTTAATTGGCTGAACTGCTGCGTATCTTTGTCTTTCGTGTTTTTACTAAAGCTATCCAACATCAACAACATGAATGGTTTCTAACGCACCGATTCACAGTTCCCTCTGATTTTCAGAGCTTTTGAAACCGACTAGCCTCACTTACTAACAATAAGCAGCTATGATATCTAACAAACTATCTGTTCTCTATACTAATAACTTTACTTTATTATTTTAATTATAAGCCCATGTAAGATCCTTTGGCTCTTAAGAGCGTGCAATTATTTAGCAACCTCATTGTGGTGTGCAGGTGTCACTGATGAACTGGTCTCCCGTCGGTCGGATGGTGGTGTCCATTCCGGGTGTTTGCATCCAATGAGGCGTATCTTTCCATACACTACCCCCCCCCCCCTACCAGGGGGGGGGCCTCTCGGCGGTCATTTCACATAATGTACACTACGCCTGTTGGCTATCGAGAGCGGATATGAGATGATGGGTTCTGGTATTTGTGATTTGTACTATGTATAATGTCTTGGATTGCATAATATGTTTGATTTGAATGTTGTGTTCTCTATGTTGCTCTTCGCGATGCACGTACATTGGAATACCTGACTCAGGTTTTAAGAAATACCCGATTGTCGCTATAAATCCTAATTGACAAACGAAGCAATGGAGACGAATCATAACAATAAGATTTTACCCTTTGCATTTGTCGGATGCTTGGACAAGAACCGAGTCATGTGCTCTAATGGTTGCTGTGTGCCTGCATGTCTTCTATGTGCATCAGACCATTGAAGCGTAACGGGTACGGATATTAGGAAATGTTTGGATCATCCATCTTGCTTTCGGGCTCCGTTATGTACAAAAATTCGACCTATACATTCCAATCTTATTGTTATGATTCTCCCCCTTATACAAATTTGTTAGCGAAGTTAAGTTTTTCCAATTCTATGCTTAACATGCGTGTGAGGAGCATGATCTGCGAGCAATTTGAATACTTTAATAAAGCTAAATACATAAATCTACAGCGTTTGAAAACTGTTCATAGACCAACGGTCTAAAATTTGCATTTTCTTTTTTTTTCGTTCTTGTTAGCTCATATGTACAAATGAGGTACATTAGACCCGCTGTCATGTAAGATAGCAACAGTCGGATATTTGTGCGGGAACGGAGTCAAATATTCCAGTAAGTGCAAGAGTATCAACCTATTCAGTCAGCATAATGAATGGAGAGGGGGGGGGGTTGATCCCGGGGCACTCAACTCATACTCCGGAACCACTTATGAATGATTTATCGAGTAGAGGTGAGGGGGGGGGGTAGAGTTATGACCGCAGTGTTGTTTATTATGCAACGTCGAACACTGCGTTTTGCATCTCTTGTTTTCCCGCCAGTTAGAAAAAGGCCTATGTCATCATTGTTCTTTTGGTTATCCTTTGTCTAAATATGCAAATAAAGGTAAGCTTAAATGACCAAGTTACTGTAAAAGCGGTTGTAAAAAGCTGTGCAAAAATGTAAACATCTTACAATTAGTGTGGTCTGCTCCCTTCAACCCTTGAGCTTATCCTTTGCATTTGTTGTGAAGCTATTGCTTTCGCATGCCTACAATTTCTAATACGTATACCATTGCAAAGGATAATGCCATTATTATAAAGGTATATGCAAATTTGAGATAAGCGGAAGTTCCACTATCTTATTGTTAGCATGTTGTGTTTTTAACGCAATTTTGTGAGCACTTTGTAGAATCATCTAATGCAAATTTTGCAGATTGTATTTGATCTTTGCTCTTTGTGCAGTTTGTCCGATGTTCTTTGTGCTTGTTCTACTAATTGTTCTTTGGTCGCTCTTTTTCTCGTGACTGTCAATCAGCTAACTGCGTGCGTTTTTACTGTTTATTTACCGACACTTGAGCGCAATGGAGAAGGCAATCGGGTGAAGAGCGTGTTGAGTGATTTGTACGTAGCTTCTGAGTTCTTCCGAGTACTTCCTGTAGCTGTTACTCTCTTTACTCGTTAATTTACTTCTTGTTAGAACCTTTGTCATAGGTATTCTACACTTATTCTACTGGTATTCTACAGAAGATGGTAAGTGATTCGTACGTAGCTTCTGAGTTCTTCCAAGTACTTCCTGTTGCTGTTACTTTGTTAATTTGCTTTTTGCTACAAATTGTTGTTACAGATTTTCAAACAATTTTTGGTCTTTTATGCTTGTGTGCATTAGGTTACTGCAGTACATGTTGCTTGCGAGAGTAATCGTTTCTTGTTATGTCCGAAGTAGCAAGTACGGCTTTCAAAAAAAATTTTGTGATAATTTTGAAGTTATTAAACTTTCACATTTTTTTTCACAATTGTGATATCAACCACTTATTGTTAGGAATAAGATGTTACAAGTGGCCGAGATGCTTGAATTGTCAAATACATCAACGAAAAAGCCAGCATTTCCTTATATGTTCGTAATCCTTCACAGATACTGCGGGTCTGTTATACACACGATTCTGCCGCAAAGAAATAACGGTTTCACTGCAACTTCTTGTAAACTGTCGCCAGATTTTCGCATTAGTAGTTTCGGTGGCTCTTAGAGCCCCCACCCCCCCCCCCAAATTGAAGACTGTTTGTTTGCCCATGCACAGGGTGGTCGTGGTGGTCGTTTGCCCCTGCCAGTAGCTGCCAGCCCCCCCCCCTCCCATCTCCCCCCTCTCTATGTCAATACAATCATAGACTGAATGTGATGGTTACGAGCACGATTGCTGTTGGCACAGGGCCAAAAAGTTAGTTGGCATGGTGCCAAGATTGTTTCTGCGATGTGCCAGGAGTTGCTGGTTATTGGTGCTGACAGGTTTTGTATTGAAAGTATTATTAGTACCAAATGCTTTCCAACTATCAATGATACCTTTCTTGATGCGTAAATGTGCCATTTGCTTCCTGTGTCTTGTCATTTGTAGTTTTGTTTGTTTCTCTGCTGTCTCCTCGTTTACTGTGTCTTTTGAAGTAGCAACAAAACATTGCTTTCCGACGTACCTAGTATGGATTATCTGTGTCTTATGCGAAAACAATTATCCACAGCCGTCGTCACGGTTTCCCTATGCATACTGACGTCTCACGTCTTTGCAGTTCTAACAATAAGATTGGTTACAACTGTACAATTATATAGGGATTGTCAAACTTCCTCCTGGTCTAAAAGTTGCATATTCTTTTGCTATGGAATGTGCATAATTTGTATCGTATGCTAATTAGGTGCTAATTAGGTGCTAGGTGCAACAATGCATTGTTTTGTGAAGTTCAGTGGAAAATAAGCCCAAGCCGTGCTCAGATAAAAGATGAACGAATTCATCAATGAGCTTCTCCTTTCTGAACTGGCTTCATTTCTTTCCGTTTTGGTGTTTTGTGATGCTTGTGCATGATGGTTTAAATACTATGTAATTGTAAAGTATGAGAATAATGTTACGTGATTTTGTTCTAACAATAAGATACTATAAGGATGGATTAGTTGGTATAAAATTGAATCTTTTAGCTAGAAAGTGTTTGTTCTTGATGACGAACAGTTTTTTGTAAATGATATACGATGCGTGCATTTTCGTTGATGGCGCACTTTTGGTGCAATTCATCTTGCTCAGTGTTTCCGAAACAATCGCTTTGTATTACGAACATCTGGTGCAGAAAAAAAAGGTGATGCATTGTTTCAACTCTGTTTGAATGATAGTATGACAAAGTAGAGGATAGAATTGGTTGTGGCAGCGGTGATTAGTGATCTTTGTGTTATCATTTTTAGTATGAATGCATATGTAAGCCTCTTCTATTTGCTCTGGTCTTACTTGTACTAGTACACATAGTTGCAAGTAAGCTATTATTGGCATATTTAACTCCGTTCTGTACAAATATTCGACTGTTGCTGTATAACGATATCTTATTGTTAGGTTTCTTATCCGTTACATAAATTTGCCAAAGTATTCAAAATCTTCGCAACCCTATGCGTTTTTCCATGTTTTGAACCACTTCTGAACCATGGAAAAATTGAATACGTTTACAAAATTTAACATATGGCGACAGTCGGATGGATATTTGTACAGAGCCAAGTATTCCAATAGTAGTTGCAAGTAAGCTACTAATGACATTGGAAACACTAATCTTGTTCGAAGCTTTTGTTTCCCTTTCGCCATAATGCGGGGTGTCCTGTGGGGGTAGAATGTGCTTGCTAATCCAATTGCAACACATGAATGTCCCTTCTTGCCCTGTGTTCGCATTTCCATTTAGGGGATTTTGCGGGGTTCTTGGAAGCTTCACGTTTGAAATTGCAGCTGCCGGTGAAGCATTTGTTTCTCTTTATGAAGTGCAAGATAGCGTTTTCTCTTCCCTGTGCCTTTCTTACAAGTCACTATATTTCATTTCATTTATTGTATCTAAGGTTGAAGGTTTCAGGTCCCCAACACTTATAGGAGACGTTGCTTACGGGGTTCCCGAGGTGATGCCCTGAAATGGGTGTCCCTGCAAGCTATTCCGTGAACGACATGCTCTCTCTCACAAGAATCGAACCGAGATTCACCGGTTGATCTGAACCCTTGCCTTTGTGACATAAGCAATTAGAAACTAGTAAAATGGAGTGATAGCACAGTAGTAACGTTTACGCCCGAGGTCGGAAATTTGGCCCCTGGCTATGCAAACGTTCTGAAGCTCTACTCTTATTGTTAGGATCTCCTAGACATACCTTTGTAGAGCCAATAGCTTGTTGGCCACAAAGCGAGATAATAAGATCCGCCTGAATAAGAACCATCGGACAGAGGATAATCAAACTAGCGAGCATTGTCCTAGTGTTCTTATCCAGGCGGTTCTTATATTGGCGCCAGATAGTCAGCTGTCCCTATGTGTGTGCACAGCACGAAGCATCAGTCAGCATAGCCAATGCAAATTTCGGAAGTGGCCGTTACACGCATATGGTGTGTGCTCCCGATTAGGCCGCCGACACGCGGGGATTGCCGAAGGGTGGAGCGGATTTTTTGTTTTTCGTGATCTCCGACACGTGTGAAGTTTTTGATTTGCTTGTCTTGACTTGGTTTCGTAAGTGAACGTTTTATGAAGATGCTGTTGATTTGTAAGTGGTAGTAAACAGTATTGAGATTGGCATATTGTTGTTCACCTTCTGAGTCTTTTTTTTTGCAATTTGAATGATAGTTGGGCACTAGGAACTTATTCTAAATATCTCTCACAGATACGTAGCAATAGGTTGTATGAAAAACTTATTGATACATCCGATACTCTCTGAAACATTTTTGATCTTGTAGTGACAATTGTCAAGGAAAGCTCATAGAGAGCTTAGCACATCACGTTGAGACGGTGGGACTTCCACCTGTCTCGCATTTGCCTACTCGGAAAACCGAGTCAAAACACCTTTGTTATGCCTAGTGAAGTCTTTCCTATCGTATGCAAATGAGGTACTGTAGATGGACGGAAGCCACATGATGTTGTGATAAGATAACAAGAATCCGCACGTTCAGCTTAACTGCAGAGATGAGCCTGGCACCAGTGACGGTTACCGTGGTTACCCATCACACTTTCCGCTGCTTTATCTGGGCTTTTCTCTGGCTTCGTGCCTGCTGACCATTATAAAATGGTCAATTTCCATTCGAAAATAGTCAATTTGCATTCTAAAACAGACAAATTCCATGTTAATATGGCCAAATTCTATGCAAAATAGCTAATGTGCATTTAAAAATGGACAGTTTCCATATTAAAATGGACATTTTCCTTTGCAAATGGACATATTTCATCCTAAAATGGACATCTCACTCATTTCCTTCCGGACTCTCCTTGTAGCGTGTGTTCGGAAATAGCCTCTCGTTGGATAAATGTTCTCTGGATGAAGCGGAGGACACATGGTGGCTGTCATTTAAAGAAGAAGCGCACTTTGCCATACGCTGCATGTGTTCATGATCAGCACTTGTTGTCTAACATTCGCAGCTTGTTTTTGATCTACCTATCTTATTGTTAGTGATACTAGTTGAATACTAGCTGCTACTACAAATTAGCTGGGTATTATGTGAAGATACGTGAAATAGCCATATTTGGACATTTATAGAGTGTCAGTGTTACTAGTAGAATTGTGCTACTAGTAGTAGTTACAAGAACTGTAGATGTTGCTACAAATGAGCTAATGTTGAGGCCGCAGTCTTCAGGACATTGGAACAAAAATATTTGGACATTTGTAGCGCTTGGCCTGTTCTACCAGCCTCATTGTAGTATTATAATTCTATTCTCAGTCTTATTGTTAGTATACTAACAATAAGAGTAGAATACTAGTTACAACAAAAGTACTTGCAACTTTAACAAACAGCTGGACATGAGGTGGGTAATGGGTATGCTTCTTGTGCGTGTGTGTGTTTGTTTTTCACGCTCACCATTTGCTTTCCCAAGAACTATTCTCGCATTTCATTCCAATGCGTCCGTCCACTTTTCCATTCACACATTTGCATGTGAAAATTAGCTGCTTTTGAAGCAGCCATCTTTTGGCGATGTGAAGGACATGAGAATAGCCGTATTTGTACGTACTTTGCTCTTTCGTTTATATATTATTCATGTACCGAACACCTTTGCTTCACCCATGCTACAGAGGAGAAAGTCAGCACTAATCTAATGTATTCAATGACGTTATGTCTTGAACTTTCGCCAGTGTCAAATTTGTACATCTCTTTATCTTACAATTAGACAGCAAATGTATTTTTTAATGCAAGCACTTTAGCATTACAAAGTGCTTAAAACACTTAAAGTTTGGGAATTTTTTTGGTAAATAGGTACGTTCATAAACCATTTTTATTATGCAGTCCTAGTTTGTCATGCTTTTTGGGCTAATCCCATGTGAATGAACGAAACGTTATGCTCGAACGCTTTTGCCATATAAAGAGTAGTAGTTCAGTCGCGAGATTTGTGTTGTCCGTAACTTCAAAACGCAGAACATAACTTGTTGCTTCTACCGGTCTACAGTATCTCATTTGCATACGGTAACAAAAGATTCATCCTCTATGACAAAGGAATATGCAAAGTAAAGACCGGTGGAAGTTGCACTATTTCAGCATAATGTGAAGTACCACTCTCTTCCTGTTAGTGAAAACTTTGAAGTGCATCTCCTTTTTCTTGCTAATCAGTTTTTCACATCCCTTGAGACATTGGAACTTCCACCGATCTTAAGTTTTGCCTATTCCTTTACTCTTGGGGAAGAAACGTTTGTAGTTGTATACATATGTTTCGTTACATATGAGGTACTGTGGGTTGCAACCTAGGTTGGGAGAAGCAAAGAGTTTTCATCTCTTCTTGTTTTTTTTGAATCTGAGGCTGAAAGTGAATGTTCCTAGATGTTTGGACAGGATAAGTTTTTAAGGGTGTCGAAATTTTGTCTGTTTCGTTCTGTCAGTGGAAGTTACACAGGCTCAATATGCTGTATTCTCACTGCACATAATGTACTTATGCCGATCTACTATACAAACGGTGCTTCAATTCTTCTGTGTCAACTGCAGGATGTATCGTATGCTTTAGAACATTTGCGAATCATTGCGGCTTCTCATTACTAGAACATTTTCCGAACATGCAATTTGGCCCAAAAAGGTAATCGCATTGAGGCAACATTGTAAAATTGGCGAAAAAATTCTGCATCTTCTCTCCTTTCGCTTCAAGACGAACACTGGTATCAGTTTTCCGGCATGTTCCTCTTCTTTTCATTGCAGTTCAGGAGCATTAAACTAGAGTGGACATTAATTTAAAAGGGTGCAAGTTCCACAGGTTTCAAATCTGTGTATCTTTTTACTACAATTAAAGAATTCCTTGTTGTCGTATTCAAATTGGGCACTGTAGGCCGATAAAACAACATTGCAATATGCCTAACAATAAGCAACGGATCTTCTACTGGTCACAAATTTGCATATCCCTTTATGATTAAGAACGAACTCTTTGCTATCGTATGCAAATTAGGTACTGCGCACCGGCGGAAGCAACATGCGGTGACATTGTTGAACAAACACAGCTGTCTCTTTCGATGTTGTTGGTTCGTATTGCCTCCTCCCCGTTGAGTATTATGCCGTCACTGTTCCCATTACATCGCATAACGATCAATAATCCGCCAAAAATCCTGAACTGTATTCACCAAATTGATCTATCACATCAAATTAGCATCACCAGTAAAATCGTGCGCGCTAATGGCAAAAAACGCGAACCACTGGCGCGCCGAAATTCGTTCATCGTCGTAGATTCATGTTTGTGTTTGTTATTTACTCTTGGTTCGGTTACCAGTAATATTCGTGTTATTCCTGTTGTTCTGTCAATATTGGCAGTGTCACTGACATCTTCTCCATACATCAAATATGCTCGTTTTTGCGTGCGCAGCGCAACAGCCTCGCGTTTTTGTCGCTCCATGGAAAGGACCGTTTTGGTTCTTGACATGTGTTT
>JACMIJ010000887.1:0-14922 GCA_014805365.1 Koerneria luziae
ATGTCTCAGTTCACGATAATTCGTGCAGTACACCAGTTCTTCGCCAGTGCAATTGTGCACAAGTGCCAGATAGCTGAATATGCGACCAACGAACAATAGGCCTCAAGTTATGAGTGTTTTTACTGAATAGTGTTTGAGTGTTTATAACACTCACTTTATCAATATTAAATACTTAACACTGAAGGAAGACAGTGTTGTAAGCACTCAACCACAGTTAACGCTCTGTCTCTCTCAGTTATGCTAGAAATCAATGCAGGGAGGAAAGCCCTCCTTCCTGCATTATTGCATGATGGTGAGTAGGATCACCCATCAGCCGCGGTAGTCAACAATTCTGTTTTCAGTGACCGTTCCAGTTGTCTTTTATAGCATTGTAAAAAGTCACTGGACAGCTCACTGTGCACAGAGGGGTTTACAACTTAGGCAGCTAGATGTCATATGATTATCTATTGCATTATCGCAACCATCATCGAAAAAGAACATCTGTTATATACACACATTTCTGCCACAGTAAATACTTACATTTCAACATTGCCGTCAAAAATACTGTCTTGTGCTGTTACGCAATTGAAGTCAACATGTTGTGTGCTATCTTCTGGAGACAGATGAACGACCCGATGCGCAACGTCGTCATCGTTAGTTGAGTCATCATCTTCCATCAAAAATATCTGTGAAAATGGATCGATATTGTTTGTTTGGGTCTCATATGTTGAGGATTCTCATTTTAGTAGGTTCTATTGGGGTTTTCATATTCGTAGGTTCTCATGTTTATGGGTTCTCATGCTGATGAGTTCTCTCTCGTGCATTTCCCTGTTCTGCTCATAATGCTCACCTTGACGACAGCGTTCGCGGGTTTCTCGCATGAGACAGTCAGCTGTGCACCAACATGGAAAGTTCCGGGGCCTGCAAAGTCAGCTAAATTATAAATTAACAAAAATAAATGCAATGTGACAGTATTTAGAAATGTGTGGTAAGAGTGCTTACTATTGGCTTACTTTACTCCGTTCTGTAAAAATATCCGACTGTTGATTTATAATGGTATCTTATTGTTAGGTTTATTTTCATTTACCCATATTTGCCAAATTTTTTTTAATTTTTCACAACCTATGTCATTTCACAAGCTTGTGACCTTGTACTGAATTGCGAAAAACTTTAATACGCTTACAAAATTGAATATGTAATGACAGTCGGATATTTGTAAAGAACGGAGTCAGATATTCTAATAGTATGCTTATAGTTTATAGTTTATCGCAGTATCGACGTCTTCTTTAAAATGACATGCTGCGGGCGAAGTGGAAGATCCACTTGTGTCCTCGGTCTCCCTTGGTTGTATAGTGTCCTCTCGACCACTCGCTATTCGGTGCTACGCGATGGAGCCACACCACCGGCTTCTACCATCGGATGCCGATCTAGTTGGCAGTATCCCATCCTTCTTAGCTAATCTTCAAGACTCACGGCTCTCCTTTGTGGTGTGGTGGTGTTGAAGTGTAGGGCAGGGAGGGCAGGATGAATACTCCCTTGACCAGAAGATGGTCAAAGGGAGGACCCTCGGCGTGTTGTGGAAGACGGTGGCCGGGAGAGCAGGAGAGAGCGCAGAGAATGTCCCCGCTCTCCGGCCACGCACGCACGAGTATGCTTAGAGATATAATAAATAAGATATTTTGAGTCTTCAAGCAAGCCTCAGTGCTTGAGGGTGTCTATATTCTCAATAAAATAAAATAAAATTTCAGGTTATTTTTTCTGAGTCTGGGAAACTACTGAAATCGTTGAAACCTTGAGAACGAACGACGAATGCACACATGAGTAGCGAGAAGAAGATGAGCACTGTCGATGACATTGTCGACGACCAGTTCATTGAAAATTGATGTGATTTGGACAATCGAGCATCCATATATTCTCGCACTCGTGGGAGATTTGTACACACCTCCGCATGAGAACCATGCTTTGCTAATCGTACTGTTTCTTCCTCGTAGATTCCAAAAAATGGACACAAAACAATTTCGAAGTCGCAGTGGTGTAGTGGTATGATGCTCTACCTTCCATACTAACCCGTCCCCGCTAACCCGGGCCCGATCCCCTCGACGTGCCTTCCGCCTCACTAGTGGGGTTCAGATTTTTCTCATCCAACATCCGTATATATGTTATCCATTTACTATACATACATCGAATAAGCAAATCATTGTAATAAAATTACTTTTCCCTGAAATCAGTTCCTCATTTGCAAGAGTTGTTTTCCCACAAATGTGTTTCTGCTATTCGTGTAATATTATTGGTCTCCTCCACTTTTCTTCACTTTGCATGGGGAAACCCTTGGTGACGGCATGCGTGGTCATTTTGGCCGTGATCACATACAACGTGTGGCAACGACGCAACTCTGGCCATCTTGGCAGCCATGCGAATGCCGTTTGCCTATTGGACAGCGGTTCTGTTCATCGGCACATCACCGACGTCAGCTCAAACCGGTATTGTTGTTGTTATCATTAACAATAAGATTGCTTTTTTAGATAAAGTGCATGATCGATATTCTAGTTATTTTGTCATTCGTGTTCTGCCCAACATATGAATCGGTTACATGTTATAGTTCATGAGAATTCGCTCCACCACTCGGTTGTCTTCCCAACGACATTTGCCTTCAGACATCTCCTGTCCCTCTTCGTGTAACTTCACGATCATGCAGGCTGGCTGTTATGTGTGCACGTATCCAACTAATCTGACCGGCTGTCTCGACTTGGATTGTCCAGATGACTATGGCATGGGGGTTTGTCTTATCCAGATGACCAAGGTTTTGTTTGTACTCCAAGTGATATATCACCATATATGACAGTCTGCACCAAATTGACTACATCATTCTTCATGTGCATGGACACATAAGTTTCACTTAACACAAAAGTTGTTGTCTTGTTTTGTATGGATTAGCTCTTGTCGAAAGGTTATCATCACCATTTGCCATCCAGTTCTACGATTCGACGAACTCGGTGTATTTGGACGCGTCGAGTGCGTCGTGCGCGTCCGGATTCTTCAGTGTCGCCTACACGGATCCGATTTCGACCAACAAAACGACCGCCGTGATCAGCACACCGGATTTTGCCTGCAAACAATTGCGTATGTCTATCGTAGAAGAACAGGCAAACTGTTCATGAGACCTGTGTAGGACTCTCCCTTCATCGCATTTGTTTATCATTTGTTTGTAATGAAATGTTCAATCGCGTACTCACAAAATGTTGTTGCTGACTATGAGTGAGAACACGCAATTGGTTGTTGCTATCGGAACAGTTTATTTTGCATTTTCGTACTCTGTAACATCAATTCTTGACTGCCTCACGGTTTTCAGAGCCGGACGGAGAACGTGCGATTGCGTCGGGGAACAATTCGCTCGGTTTGTGCAATGTTGATAATTGTGGGCAAAAAACATAATTGAACCGTATTTTAACAAAACTGACATTGTTCTAAACAGCCTCACCTCCCAATTTTGGGACGTACTGATCTATTCCCTGTTAGATTGAGCTACGATTACACATACATGCATTATTGGAGGACGACCCAGTTACGGACTAAACTGTATTCCGTCCATGCAACACATCAAATGTGAAATTACTCTTTTTTTTCAGTTACGTGCTCACATACTTCTTCGTGCCAGTATTCCACCAGCTGGTACACTTGCCATAATTGTGTCGACCCTCTCTCGACCGATGGATGCTTGCAATTGCAATGTCCGACTGACACTTCACCAGCGGTCGGTTTGGCATTGCATATCATCCTTACAATAACAGTATTCTTTTGTATACATCCTGGCATTCTCAGGACTACCCGCAAGGCAAAATGCCTTGAATACGGAAGACGTTTCCTTTTGTCATCGTGGAATAACCATAGTACAGTGTCCTTTATTACCTTTTGGTGCTCGAATAGCTTCTCTACTGTGTTCCAGTACTTCTACCGGTACACCGGATATTTCTACCTGGCATCCGATTTTCACTGTGACAGTTCGAGTGGTGAGTGGAGTCTGGACTGTGGCGATGGCTGCACGGACACATTCGACTCACCGGCCAAGTTCACCTGCATGCTCAATGGTAACAATGCGCCTCTACAGTAATCATGATTACCGTAAACATTAAGATAATTTCATTTGTTCCACAATCAGAAGGGTTATTCTTCGGATTGGCATCAAAAATATCACAAGCCAACGCTATCAGAAGGCTTATTGATGACAAGAATGCCAATATCTTGTGTAGGTTCTAAATCAAGTGACAAAAAACAATTTCGAGATACAGTCATAGCAAGTCTTCACTAATTGTAAGTTTAGTTACCACGACGACTACCACCACTACCACAACAACAACTACTACTACTACCACATCTACTTCGACAAGCACTAGTACCACTACCACTACCACAGAACCTTCAACGAGTACCACTGGTACCACCACGGAACCTTCAAGTAGTACTACAACAGAACCTTCAACGAGTTCCACAACTGAAACACCATTATCAACATCCACCAAAGTGACTACCACTGTTCCCCCTTCCTCAACTCAACCGCCAAGCACCACAACGGAGGAAAAGACGAGTAGTTCCTCCAGAACACCGGATACGACAACTACAACAGAAGAAGAGCCTGTTAGCAGTAGTTCGATGACAAGTTTGACGACGCCATCTGAAATAATTACTTCACGTAGTACGTCGTCCAGTGCTTTCCCGTCTACCACAACCGAGGACGGACCAACTACGACATACGGCGTGACAGGCGATCAAGCACACAAAGACGGCGCTAACGATATCATCAGCCAGAACAATACCGGTATGTTTGTGAGATGTTATGAGAAAACTTAACGGAGCTCCGAATCCTTTATTTCGAAGTGCCAGAAATGTGTGTATGTAACAAGAAACCAGCCACACCTCTGACAATGAGTTAGTTAGTATATAACTAAATGACTTATGATCTTACCTCAACGATTTCCGCCCTTTTCTCTATCCGATTCTTAGATTGCTAACTTTCCCAACGAACCGTCAACGAGTTCCACTACTGAAAGATCATTCATTGTTATTACTGCATTTATAACAGCACGATTGCAAACAAAACGAACTGGCATTACTTTTGATGATGCTAACAATGAGTAGATGATCGCTGTACGGCCTTCATCGATCGCAACGGCGTCGAGTTCTCATCCAAGTGCCTGTTGGTGGATGGCTCCGCCCACTGCAACAACGATACCGATCTTCCAATGTGCACTTGTTCGCCGGGATACACCGGGCAGTACTGTGGCATTCGTAAGCATAAGAAAAACTAATTGTAAGATCAATTTGATTATTGCGTTTCTTATTTACTGATGGCGAACTCGAAACAGTTCTGAAAACATTTACACATTGAAACAGTTCTGTAGACAACAATAGCGTAATTATATAATATTATGTACATCCTATTTAAGCTTAAAATCTTTCAGAAAACACTTCGCTTGATACAGTCGCTTCTTTGTTCCAAGCGAATGACTCGGAGTCCCTCAAGGTAGTACAACACAATAATCAGATTTGAAGACTTCATAGGTTGAAAGAAAATTTAGCAGTGATTTGGTACAACAAAGGCAATTGTTTTCTAGTTTGTAAGCACCTCGAATCCTGCCGAATTCGCGCTTTCTCTGCCAGCGATGCTCACCTTTCTGTCACCCCAACAACGGCTCGCCATGAGCTGGAACGTCAACGACATCTTCAACTATGCCAGTTTCGAGCAGAAGGCAATCAATATGAGGTACCCAAAAGCTACGAGAAGCTTTCATCTGTTGAAATTCAAACAATGGTCAAATCATACATGGTTAGAAACCCGAAACAGGTGTGACGGGAATCTGCATCAGTAGTATTTGCTGAAGCTTCTAATAAGGGTGCACGAAAACATGTTTTGATGTTGACCCAACATCACAACATTTGATTGTCAAGTTATTAAAACCATTCATACGTTTGATAAAGAATGATTTATTATACTAATTGTAAGAACTAGCTAATTTTTGGTCTCGGTTTAGCACACACATGTACACCTTCAACGATCCGTCACTCGGAAACTGTTTCTCGTTCAATCATTATGAAATGCCAATGATGTACAATGGAAGAATGACTGGAACAGAAGGAGGTTTGTTTCAGCCGTTCTTGACTTGCACTTCAATACGAAGGTAACTTGTGATATTGTTAGCAGCCGCTGTGGCCTACAATTAGTTGGTTAGAGTGTATTCTATTTCTGTTGTTTGACAAGCACACTTGATTTCGGGAAATTTTCCTGTGAATATGCTCTCGCATGAAAAGAATGTTTTGAATACTAATTGTAAGTATGTCTGGTAAGACAGTATGTGCTGTACTTTGGTTTCTTCGTAAGTGAAGGGAATTCTGACCGTCGCTTCCTCTTCCTAGGAATGTTCGTCTCGTTGAAGATCAGCCAGGCGGACTACCTTCCATGGGTGGACACGGCGGGTGTGAGTGTGTTCGTACATCCATTCGGCACCGACATCTTCGTCGAGAGTCCGCGATACAATTCCCATCCCGGATTCATGGATGAGATACGCATCAAATCGGTACGCGAAATATGTGTGAACTAGATCCAGAACGTAACCAAAACCAAATGTGAACCAGAACCAGAACGGACAATCAACTGTTGTTCATTTTTCCATGCGCAAAGATCACAATCACAATTTTTCCACGCGCATATCGGTAGATCACAATGGTCGATCAACCGCCTGTTCAGTAGAGCACAACAAGCATTCAACCGCTGTTGCTCTGCTCTTCGCATGCATGAGGTGGCTGGTTTTCTTTTGTTCCACACTTTTTTAAACGTGGCGATACGCAAAAATACATTGATTTTTGTTGAGCATCTCACGATTATCCGCAGATACCTATTACACAATCTACAGTAGCTATACAAATCATATATGTATAGACAATGTTTCCTTCAGGCAATACCATGCCCAAAATTCAATATTCGTAGATACAATTGTACCACTTTGTTGCATTTACCCACAAAAAACAAGTGTATGTTCATTCAAAGCCACATTCTTCCGAGACATCAGGGGTTCTCTGGTTCGGGCAATTTGAAATAATCATTGGCGGCTGGGCACTCCTCGAGGCCATCGATGGGCCCGGATTCAGAGCCAAGGGTAATGAATCCAAAGTGCGCGCTTCCAGCGAATCCGACATCTTGAATTGGCGTGCAGTCGACACGCGTGGTCCCGGAACAGTTGTGAATGAACACTATGTATCTGAAAATCGATTTTCTTCTTTTAATTGGTGGCAAATATTAAAATAATACTATTAAAATAGTAAACCTTTTAGTTTTTTTTGCTGTTGCACGAACAAGAGGTGCAAAATATGTACAGTATTGTTCACAAAAACACATTACATGATATTTGTACTATTCTGCAGTTTCAGTTGGTTTGATCGAGCATTCGTCTCACAAAGATCATCTCAAGCTATTAAGTATGGCACAACTTGTAAATATGTTCTGCTGGAACGATCCGAGTTTGTGTATTAAAACTCACAACTCTGCTTCGTTTTCGAAACCCGACTCGGTCACTTTAACGCTGTGGAAGTCGGCCACCTGGACGGGATCCACCGGGGTCAGAAACAGTTCCACTTTTGCAACCACGTCGTCCGCCACCCAGCCATCCTCGTCCATCAGAATCGCCTGAATTATCGATCAATCGGCTCACTAGGCTCAACTGGGCTTAAAAGGGCTGAAATGGGCTGGCTCACAATGTGAGCCACTCGCATCCTCGTCAATTGTCACTGTCAAACACAAGTGCAATGACTATGTGATGTAAAACAGAGTCGACCTACTATTGGCTTACCTGACTCCGTTCTGTAAAAATGTCCGATTGCAGATTCGTAATGTTGTCTTATTGTTAGGATTCTTTTCAATTACCTATATTTGCCAAAGTATTCAAATTTTTCACAAACCTATGTCATTTCACAAGCTGTAAACTTGTACTGAATTGTGAAAAACTTGAATACGCTCATAAAATTGGATATGTAATGACAGTCGAATATTTGTACAGAACGGAGTCAGATATTCCAACAATACGCCATAACAAGGGCTTTTTAGAGCCTGCGCATAATATAAACTCTAGGCTCCTGTTGTTAGATACTAAAACTTATTGTTAGAAATTTTCCTAGCAATACGTATATTTTTTTCAAGATACTACCGTATGCCCACCTGAACGTTGGCGCTAACGTCTTCATTAGCACAGCTGACACTGGAGAAGGCGTTCATTGTCAGAACTTTGCCAGCATTACCGAATACGAGTGAGGGAGCGACGAACACCAACAACACGCCGACAGCGCGCATTTCACAGTTATGGAGACTGTCTGTGTGGGGGGGGGCAGTGATAGGGTGGCGTGGGAATATTATCAGTAATTCACCGTGCATGCGCTGTTTTTTTTCTTTTTTTCTTCTTGCAGAATAGAACGGCGATTTGTGCAGAATACGCTGTGGACCAATTACGTTGATATCAAGATCCTAGGCTTTCTCTATTCATGGAAAGTTGAACCTCCTGGTTATTTGAGCCGGCAGGAGAAGAACATGCATCTTGACAATTGTAAACGAATATAACTGCGGGCAGCGAGTGATCGTATAATACATATTCTCGAGGTCCCGAGAATATGAATGATTCGGAAACGACTTCTTTTCAGACGACTGTCTCATTGTTGGCTGGCAAGTATGGCAAATGTGCGCGGAGTACGCGTGCCGCACAATCCTATTACTTCCCCGGCTCTTACACAATTGACGTAGGCCCTTTGCTATTATTACCAAACCTTAGCTCGTATCATAATAGTAAGTAATTATCTATCACCAGTTTCTGCTACCGTACCACTCAGGGTTGCTATCGATCTTGCTACCAAGACTCGGCGATTCGTTTCTGCAACTGCACGGATCCGAGCTATTATTGTCCGCCTGCAACCGTTCCGTGCAAGTTGTCCCAATGTATGTTTGCACGTGCAGAGGATGATTGATGCTGAGAATATCGCGAGTTCCTTGTTGTTGCAAACTTTTGTAGCTAGATTATTGTGATGCACCCCATGAACCTCCCATTATGACGTGGTTAGTGATTATTTTGTTCTCTTTTTCGACCTGATTGAGCGCACAACATGTAAGGAAGCTAACAATAAGTCGGAAGTCAGAAATTCATAGCCAAAATGAAAATTACAAAAAATTAAAATTCCCCCCCCCCAAATAATGGGGAATACGTCCGAGGAAACTCATGCTGAGTCTGTGCAACTTTTCCGAGCAACAATTTGTCTATTCCTTTGTTCTCAAAGAAAATCTTTTGTAATTTTACGGAAATGAGGTACGGTAAATCGGTAAAAGCAACATACAAATAAGGCAACAACGGCATTTTGTAACAAAAAAATGTGTCATGTTCAGTGTGGTGCGTGCAAAACATGTCGCTCGCCCGTGGTGACCCGTCCCTGTGGCCCGAGTGCACGTGCCCCCAGGCATGTGAGACCACCGAATTCACGATGCAAGTATCCCGGATGCCGCTGTCAAGAATGGTATTATTGGCTTATATGGCTCTGTTCTGTACAAATATCAGATTGTCGCTGTATTTTCGATTTGTAAGCGTAATAAAGTTGTTCACAGCTTCGGAAAGAAACCTAACAATAAGATTTGCTCATGCAATGACTATTTTTTATTTTATACAGTGGGTATTTTTTTAATGCAGAATGGAGTCAACAGTGCGGTCTCCTAGAGAGCATGCTGTTGAACGTCATGTACATTTGCGGTTTGGGGGGGGGTCGTCTGTATGTTTTATAATCAGCTTCGAGATGTTATTCCAGAGTCAACGATGTTTGCCATCCGGGAAGGTGAACATCTGTAATGGATCCACCGCTGATGTTTCATACTTGCGCTTGACTCTTGCAACGATGGAACTCGAAACATACGTGGAGGATCCACAGATGCAGGTTTGCTTTGAACGAAACAGTTGTAATAAATGGGCCTGCCAACTAACTGGCATTCGAGTATATTTGCCGCTGAAACAAAAGGAGAACACACATCCAGCAAAGAGCACTGGACTTTGTTTTGGGTCCACAATTTCTGAAAAAAAAAACGCATGTAGCGTACACTATCGAGCTAAATGTTATGTGTGAAATGTAATACTCATATGCTTCCTTTCAGTTCAAATTTACTAATGCTAAATAAACATGTTAATTGTAAACATAGGAAATTATTTGGTTAACTTGCGGAAACTTGTTTGCGGTATTTCAGCTGAGCGATTTGTTCAATCAGATTGGAGGACTGGCGGGGGTCGTCCTGGGGATGTCGTTGATATTCGCATTGGAAGTGATTCTCGTCACACTGGGGCTGATCGAGATTGGAGTCTCGAATGAACACGCAGATCGACGTCTTCAGTATTAGGCCCGGCAATTCCATAATCCTTTCATTTTGCATTTTTACTAATTTTGCATCATT
Organism: Koerneria luziae; assembly: GCA_014805365.1. Taxonomy (NCBI): domain Eukaryota; kingdom Metazoa; phylum Nematoda; class Chromadorea; order Rhabditida; family Neodiplogasteridae; genus Koerneria; species Koerneria luziae. The sequence continues at coordinate 10,439 of JACMIJ010000887.1, forward strand.
GCGGGGAATATTTAAAAACGCAACAATATGCATTGCATTTACTGACAATAAGACATAAAGATCTTCTGATGTCCTCCCCAATACAAACATGTGTATCTTGTGGTTAGAACGTTGCGACTTATGTTTAATACTATACTACTAGACATATTAGTTCTTTCTTTCACGTATTCAGCGTAGTTTGGTTGTCAACGGCAAAAATATTCTCTGTTTTCCTCCAAAAAGAGTCCTGGAGACGAAGGTCACTTTACATGCTGAGCACGCTTCTTTGACGTTTGGCTTTGAAGGACATGTCGAAGAATTCTTCTTTCCAGGAATCTGACCTATGTTAATTCATATACCTGAAATACAATCAAAAACTATTAAAAGTTCTTACTTGTATAATAATTACCTCTTATTCATATCGTACTGTACATTTGCTTTCTCATACATAGATAGTGTTATCATTTTCATAATAAATAAAACTTAAATGTTCTGCGTATTGTACAAGAAAACTATTGTACGTTCATATATTATTTACAAAATTTCAGCATCAAGTGCAATCCATGTTGGTTTCTTGACATGTGAAATGTCCACTACCCAAGGACATTACCAGCTCATGTTTTATTTAGTAACGACTACAATGACGTCGTATGCAGGCAAGATTTCAAATCACTTATCTTCATACAGCTCGAAAAAATCGTTATCATTGTTCTTCTTGAGGAAAGGGAATATCTAACTTACAATTAGTTCCTCTTTGGCGAAAAATCCTTCCAGTGCTGCACGGAAACGCACTTTTCTTGTCCGCTCCCGTTCTTAGTCACACTACACATTACGTTGACTTACTTCCTAACAACAAGAATATGTACTGTTTCAAAAAAATAACAAAATTAGGAATAACATAATCACAAACTGATTATCACCATCACAGATGGTCAATCGTGTTCTTCTACTTGTACCTACACGATAATGAAGAACGGTTGTTATGCTTGTACGAATCCAGACAGCACGTCGGGCTGCCTCACTCTGAATTGTCCTATTGGATACGGATTGGCGGTAACTGCCTTCGTCCCTGATATACCTAGACAATGTCAGCGTCACGCAAGCTATGAGGCCTTGAATCGGGAGTACTTTACTATTACCTTGACAAGTTTTGATCTAACATTGTTATACTGTCCAAATGTTAGTAAGAAACCACAAATCGAGAATGCTTCATGTGCTTTCGTCTTGTTGGATATTCTTCCCGAAAATAGCCTGTTTATCCTTATGTGCATGCCCCTTCGGGCACTTTCTTTTTCTTCCAGAAATGAATTCCTTACATTAGCAGACTACTTGAATACTGCAGTGCCGTATTATTTGCTCTTATTGAATTGCTTCCTTATCGGCATTATTTCAGTTCTACGATACGACAAATGACGTGTATCTCGCTGCGACCTCCGCCAATTGTTCTACGAACGAGTTTACTGTTCTCTATAATGACCCGATAACAACCAACGCTACCACAACAACTATTACGAAGCCGGATTTTGCGTGTCTTGAGCTGTGTTAGTTTCTGTTTGGTGACTTAAATATGAAATATATTTCCTTGTGCTTGTTACAACTGCATCCCATGACTTCACGTTTCTGACAATTCACATTTCAGCTCCCGATGGCTTCCGCGCTGCGGCTAGTGGAAACAACACTGTAGGTACGCATATTTACTTTCTTCAGGATTTATTAACTACCACAGACCGGCAGTAATCCAATGTTACAGATTCGTGTCCCAGCAAATCCGCCTGCCAATATTCGATGTCGTGGTACACGTGTCCAGACTGCACACAACCAACGACAATCAGCAACTGTCTCCAGATCAATTGCCCCAGTCATACAAAACCCGCGGTAGATCAAAATAAAATATTATCTCCGATTAAACAAAACCCCACTCCCAATTTTCATTAAAACAAGATATGTTATACATTTCCTAACAATAAGACAATGGTAATTTGAACTAATGCTTATTGTTAGCTACAGGAACTGTATAACTTACATAGAGTTTCAGTATTTTTATCGATACGACGGTTACTTCGAGTTTGCCACGAACATCACCTGCAACAATGCCGGCACGTGGAGTCTGTCGTGTGGGAGCGGCTGTATGGATGACTTCGATTCGCCAGCAAAGTTCACCTGTCTACTTGCCGGTACGATATTTACCTATCCTGCCCTAATTGAAAGAATACATTGATGCTATTCGGGGACTCTCATACTGTGCCGAAACTATCATACTTGTGGAACATTTAGATAATAATTCACTGACTGAGTGTTTCTAACAATAAGAAAGTAAAACTGCTGTATTGTTCAGACGCTACAACTACTACTACCACGACAAGCACGATCACAACCACCACGGCACCTGCAGTCATCACAGCATCGCATTTATTGTCAACACTACTATCCGCTTCGATTTCCACTACCATTCTATCTACATCTGCATCCTTAGAATCATTGACTATTACCAATACAAAAGGTACTTCTGCACCACCGACGAGTGGAACCTACACTTCCGGAAGTGCGTCATCGACAACAGCGCCTTCATCGACTGTTAGCTCCACTACACAGGCAATTTCTGAAAGCCCATCTGCTTCATCTAGTGCTTCTGTTTCTACCGATACAACATCCGACATTATGCTAACAAATTCCTACAGTAATTCTGCCACATCTTCTATGAATATGATTGATGCGTCCTCCGAAACTACGACAGTCGGATCTTCGTGGTCGACCAATCTTTCTCCAACATTATCGAATGCCTCCATGATCTTGTCGTCGACAACGTCAGATGGAACTTCGTCCATCGTCACTTCTGGATCATCGAGGACAACTCACAGTGAATCGCCATCTACAATCGTTTTCAGTAGCTCTACGCCTTCTTCGACCAGCTCGATACCTATAGAAATGACAAATCCATCGATTGGGACGACTTCAAGAACGGCCCTCACTGGGACAAACAGATCATCCACATCGGCAACTACACCTGTGACAACGACCATGATATCATCATTGCCGACAGCCACAGGAATGGATGGTGAATACTTCCAAGCAATTGACTTTAGTTGGCTAAGATCTATTCTTTCTACAAGCGGCTTACAAGTTCAGTTGTATCTTACTGTTAGGATGTTTTGTCTATCCTCGTTCCAGTTCAACGCTGCACTCCCTTCATCGACAGCAGTTCTGTCGAATACACGACAAAATGCCAGAAAGTGGATTCCGGTGCCCAATGTAACGAAAACAACGGACTGCCTATTTGCACGTGCACCGCCAACTATACCGGGCAATTCTGCAGCATAGGTATTTATGTATATATTTATTGATCTTTATAAGGCAGTTGTGCTTCTTTTGAGAATATCACATATTGTTGGCTCTTAGTGTTAGGATTGCCGTCTCTTCAATATTCTCATAATCTTAATTTAGCAAAAACGTCGCTCGCGCAAGTATCGTCACTATTCGGGACCAGTGACAACGAAACGCTAGAGGTTGATTTTTGCTAACAATGAGAACTAACTTCAATTTCGTAATATTGGAAATTCAAAATATCGTTTTCAGTTTCTATCAACAGCCAATCCGGCCGAATTTGCTCTTTCACTGCCGGCGATGCTCACTTTCCTCACTCCGCAACAGAGATTCGACATGAGTTGGAACGTCCACGATATATTCAATTATGTCAGCTTCGAACGGAGAACTATTAATATGAGGTCGGTCAGGGCATTGCAGACTGCTTATTGTTAGAACTAATACATGAAAGCTAACTACATCATCACATTGGTCGTCGTTGTGCTACGTTTTATAGACACATATGATAGACCACGAACTTATGATTGGTTCTTGACAGGGACAGTATGTATAATATATCTTCCAGCACACACATGTACACCTTCAACGATCCGTCACTCGGAAACTGTTTCTCGTTCAATCATTATAAAATGCCGATGATGTACAACGGAAGAATGACAGGAGCCGCTGGAGGTGAAAACATACCGATCACACTTCTGCTCATCAAATGATGATAATCACACGATTATCAAAATTATACAGCCACCGTGGCTCAGTCGGTTAAAGCGTTTTTTAATAAGCCAAAAGAAAGGTGGATCCCTGCAAGCCTTTTGGAAGTGATTGTGCCCTGCTTTACGATGCAGCGCTTTACCAGGTATTCCACCTAATCTCTAAGAGCCTCTTATAGAAACAGGTAGGTGTGGCATGGGAATATGTTTATGTTCAGGAATGTTTGTGTCCTTGCGAGTGACGCAGTCCGAGTACCTTCCCTGGGTGGACACTGCCGGTATCAGTGTCTTCGTTCATCCTTTCGGCACTGATATCTTCGTCGAGAGTCCGCGATACAATTCCCATCCCGGATTTGTGGATCATATCAAGCTGCAATTGGCAAGTGACTCTTCACGTGAAACAACGCTCTTCTTGGCGAGGATTAGATAGCCGAATGTTGCATCGATGTCGACGTGAAATGATCTTTGACTTTTCAG
>JACMIJ010000888.1:0-14921 GCA_014805365.1 Koerneria luziae
ATCATACGATCTCAAAAGAAGTTATGAGGTTGATCAGAACGAGCTCGTAATGTTGAAAGGGTTGAATTTTGCACACCATCTGGCCTCTTCAGGTGCAGTCAGACAGCCAGATAGGAAGAATTTGATGTGTCACACCACAAAAACACCCCATATGGGAATGTCCTGGACGGGTAGTTTCTCTGACTGATAGTTCTTTGGAGCGCGCGTACATGGATTATGGCCTCCCAATTAGAGATAACTGTTTTGGTCAACTGGGAATCAACATTCAGTACATGTTGTGTTCATGTGAATGAACAACAATGAGCAAACGATTTACCGTCAATGAACGCCAATCTAATCTTTTTTTTTCAAAAATGTCGTTCATTTCTATTGTATAATAAATACAACAAATTCCCGACCCATTCATTACTTTTTCTTTTAATCTACCTAACAATAAGATTTGAATTGCAGTGGTCTCGGCTTCATGGTTGGCAGTACGGTGTCGTCGGCACTCGGCGCCTGGCAGTGGGGAGTTCGGATTAGCGCCGCCGCAGGTTCCTTTTTTTATCACTTATCAGGTGATCGAGCAGAAATCAGGCTACACGGTGTCCAAGACGAACACAGTTTGAGGATCACGGTTCTGTCTGTGAAGGAGCAAATTCCAAACATTCTTGTTAGTATCGATTGAAAGAGCAGAAATAGCTGCATTGCAGTCTTTTCTATGATTGTTACTGATCATGAAAGCAACAAAAGGAGCACACATTGCGTGTTTAACGTAATATAACTAACTGTTTAAGGCGTGATCGCATTGATCTTGCTGATCGTGTTGGTGGAGGATCCGCCACGAGGAAACATGGAGGCGAAGACGGGAAAGACACCCGATCGGGGTGGCAACTATATCCATGACATGACGGCCTTGCTCAAGAAGTCAGTCCAGTGAAGTAGTCGTATCAATGAATTCCAGCAGAACAGTGTTTAGAATGCTACTGCGAAGCACAAGAACACCAGTCGCAGTTGTCAACTACTCTGTTTCCAGCGACCTTTTATTGTGACTAACAATGAGTGTTATTTGAAAGCTCACTTGAAACAGAGGGTGTTTACTATCGAAACAGTCGTTTCCTTATGCCAGCGACGGCTTTTGTTCGATAGGTACTACATAAATTGTTTTCTTACAAGTGTGCCACAGTAAGATACTACTATGTTGAAAAAAAGCTAATTATGTGTTGCTACACGCACTGCCCAACTTATAGTTGCTGTTTCTAACTCACTGTGATATTAACGGTCAGATAGAAATGCAATACTTGCAGCTGGACGTTCATCACCTCGACGATCGGATACACGGCGGTTGTCTTCGCCGTCGGCGTCCTCTCCTGGTGGGTACCGGCTGCCATCGAACACTCCGAGGCCGCCAATCAGAATCTCAACTCCACTTCGCTTCTCGCCAAGTCGGATAAGGACAGGTATGGAAGGATTCTGAGGGATACTGTAGCCCAACTATCTTCTTCTTCCTTACACCATTCCCATTTATTCTACGGGGTCAGTGCCTACAGTCTTGATGAGACTGACGCCCTAGCCTGGGAACCCAGTGGACCGTCCCGAGTCGACTCAGTGTACTGTAGGCGAATAGTCCATCGTTATTCACAACTGAGGGTTACTGTGACAGAGAACAAGAAGTGGCCAGTTGGGGAGGTTTGCACAAAGTTCGGTGTTACTGTGTCAGCTGGTAGAGCGAACGCACTTGTATAGAACTTATTGTTAGTTATAATAAGAAAGTTTTTTTGTACAAGTTTTTTTTTGTTTGCACTGCAAAGCTTGCTCGTCTTGATGTTCCCGTTTCCAGAGTGACGATCATCTTCGGTGTGATTACGGCCATTGGTGGGCTGTTGGGCGTCGCACTCGGCACGATCCTCTCATCGCTCCTGAATCAGGGAAAATACTGTTTCGCGCCAATTCAAACGAGTCGATCGGATGCGATAATGTGTGCGGTGGGTGCACTGATTGGCGTGCCGACTCTGCTCGTTGCCCTTCTCTTCATCAACACGAATATCAAACTCGCCTATGTCATGATGTTCTTCGCTATCACCGGAATGTGCTTCAACTGGGCAATCAATGTCGACATGTTGATGGTGAGGCGAGGGTTACGGTAGTATTCCGGGGTGGGCGTTGCTTGCCAACGTTGAAAAGCTGTAGTTGTTCAAATATGATGTGTTATTGAATTGTGTTGAGTGTGTGAAACTTTCGTCGGCCTGAAATTTGTATATATTCTCTCAGTTTCTAATTGTAAGATTTCTTTTCAGACCGTGGTGATTCCGTCTCGCCGTGCGGTGGCGAATTCGTGGCAGATTCTCATTTCGCATTTGTTCGGAGACGGAACGGCGCCGTATATCATTGGACTGGTGAGTTGGCAATATAAATTACCATTACAATTGTAATTACTCATTATGCTATGATATAGTAGACACACTAATTGTAAGAGCACTTGGTTTACTATTGTGTTGCAGAGAGGAACTAGAGACGATCTTTCTTTGTAGCAATGGCTTTGATAAGTACTGTGTACGCCGACGTGTCCCGACCTCCCGCAGGCGAATAAGCCTTGATTCGGGAGAACCTTACTTTACTTTTACGCCCGAATTGTACGTTGTTGGATTGCAGATCTCGGACTCGATTCGTGGTGACGACGACTCTCCGTACGCGCACTACCTCTCCCTCCGGAACTCGTTCTTCATCCCGAATGTTATCCTCATCCTCTCCGTTATCCTCTTCGCCGTCTCCGCCTGGACTCTGCCCAGGGATCGACGGAGATTCGAGGAAGAGATGGGATACACGGAACCCGAGAAGAAACGATCATTCTCCTCACTTGAAACCGTCTCCCAACACGACAACAAGGGATTCGATGCCGGAGAGAACGTGTCCAAATTGTAGTGTACGGTGTATGACTGTTGTAATTGTTCGTTGTATGCACACGAGTTTTGAGCCGTTGCTTGTAAAGGAAGGCTGCATGGCAAATGCGGTTCGGCCACAACTAATCACGGAGCAGTCTATTTGGGGTTTTTTTAGTGTTCACTGACAATAAAGAATGTTTGGCATAGCCACACTTGCCAAAGTTGTGTTTCTTTTTCGCCCCATCCTGTAACTTTCAAAATGTGATTGTGTGTGTAGTTTGATACGTGGTGTAACATGGTAATGCACATATCGTGTAGTTTGTATTTATATTAGTTGCTAACACATTCCTAACCCGAGTTCCCCTTTCTGGTAATATTGACAATTGCGAGTGTTCTTTCTATTGAGTGATATCGATTATCGAGTTTCTCTCGTACTCACGAACAACGATTGCTTTAACTTACGATCATTGTATGATAGAATACGGGTGTGAACGTATGTTTTTGTATTTAATTGTTGTTGATACTGCAACGCTATAAATGGTATTGCTACTGGTAACAAGAAGAGTCGTGATCTACAGAATAAAGGACAGTCAACGATGTTGTGTTACAAACACCCTTGAGCAACAAGAATACGCACAGTGCCATTTCGAGTGTGATACTTCCAGGTCTCTTTTCATGTGGAAGCGTAGGGAATCATATTTGCTTACAAAAATGTGGCTACAAAACGTTACTAGGTACAAATGAATTGTTCTTATTGTTAGTCCCTTATTGTTAGTGCAGAGTGGACTTATCCAAGTCACTGTACGCGAGCTCTGTGTGGAGGAAATTCGAAGAAATGCAAAGGGCGTTGCTATTGCACTACAGTATTTCAAGTTTTTGCAATTTCAATTGGTTCCGTAATCAGGAGGCGTGTTTTCTGACGATTTCCTTAGAACATCGTTCATTACCGACAACCCATCTCAAAATGGTCCGACCATGGCTCTCCGCTAACTCGTCACGTAAACGCAGTTACAGTGTGCACATGCAAATGGTAGTGCATTCTCATTTCCCCGCCACTCTTTCCTTTCTACTGCTTCGTCTGACGCGATGTGGTTGTTTCTCGTGTTGACTGGTCTCGCTCATACTCATCCACTACCATCACTACCATGCACTAACCAGCCGCCATCCACGGCTGCCACTAACATCACACAACTCTTCATTGTCGACTTTTCTGATCAACATCATGTGAGTACCTACCGTATTCCAATACTAACCTTCCTTGTACTGGAAGTAATTTTTATTGTTAGTACACACCAGTAGGAGTACCACTAGTGTAATGTAACGCTACATTGTGTAGCTGAACCTGATACATGTCCACATGTCCCAATAAAACAAAGGTGTTAACATGGCTTACTTGCAGCTAACAAATTTGCACGAATTGTACGCGAAGTTACAATGTCACTTTCCAAAGAACACCCGAGTTGGTGTCGTGGAGTTAAGTTCGTTGGTGAGTAAATTGTTCTGTACAGACCTATCCTTCAGTCGAAATCATACGAATGCAAACAACAAACTGCAAAATACATTATGTTTTATTACATTATGGAAATTGGGTACTACTGCGAATGTGAGCCACCAGAATAAGAACATTTTGTTTGATATGGTCGCATGTTTGGCATGCACTGAATGTTGAAGTTGATGTAATATATCTTATCTTTAGGACAGTGGCTAATAATACTGACATAGAGATTGTTTTTAGGCTGCAAGTAATAAATTGAACATAGTTTTTGATCACCCTGAATTGGACAGCCGATTGGACGAGCGGATCCGAACCGAGAAAGGTAGGCTTGGAATGCTTGCCTAACAATAAGATATACACAGTGTTTCAAACAAGGACAATTAGAAATGCGCGATTCCTACATACGATGCATTTCCTAACCTTGCAATGTCATCTCTGTCGTTGCCTGTTTTGAGCTTTGAAGTGAAGAACTCATTGTGCTCTTCTATGTCAAGATGTCTTCTATTTCTCAAGCACGCCAATCTCGGTTGTTCCAGACTCCTCTCCGTGTTCGTCTGTCTCTTCTCTTCCTCGTCTTCTCTCCCGTTCTTCCCTTCCGGGACCGCTTCGAGTGCTCGTCGTTCTCCACAATGATTCCTGTGCGGATTCGATTGAATCGTGGAAGACTCTCCGAGCCAAACGAGCTCCTTCCGATGAGGACGACACTCGTATCGATATCTTGTACACGGGAGGCGAGGAACAGGGCAAACCGAAAGTCATTGTGGACTGGCTCAATCCGAATGGTGAGCACGTGCTGTACAGGCAACACACACATTCTTATTGTTAGGAGTGTTTATTACTTAGCACCAGCCCATGCTCTTGTTTCCCTTTATGCATGTCATTCATGAGTTGAAAAAAGTGAACAAATAGGAATCGGCCTGCTTTCACCTCAATCGTTACATTTGTATAATTTAGCTTCTTGTGTTGTTTCTGCTATAAATTACTGCTTCAATAAAAGCAGACGCTGATAATTATGTTGATGTAATACAAATGTGTCAGTAAGTTTAAAGTAATTGAGTTTGTAAAACACGAAACATTACAGCACACGACGATTCCTTGATTGATTTGTACATACAAAGGACGGCTGCCGATGACTCCTGGCAAAAGCAAACAGATGATGATGAGGACGATGCTGAAGAGGACAGCGGAGATGCGGACGTTGTTGTTCATCCTCAAGGTTTTCGTCCTCGTCTTCCGGTTTCCCTAAAAGAACTTATTACTTATTTCTAAAAAATGGTATAATTTCGGTTACTATTGATACGAGAACCTACATAGAGATAACTAGCGTCGCTACGCGGTTCTAGTTCCCGCGGGCGCAATTCACTTGTTCCCCAGGTCAGCCAAGGAAGGCCTGCTTCGTTCACCTTGGCTGCTCGCCCTATCCGCCTTCCTTTTCGAACTCGTTCCAGTTACTATTGCTATGAGAACTTACTTGGAATCGTTCTAGTATCGTTCCAGAGAGCACAGTACCACCAAAGGAGAAAAGTACGAGGGACAACAAAGACAAGAGGAGTCTGGAAGGATCGACAGAAGCAACAGAATCGCCAGAGGAAGTGGTTCTGGAGGAAACAAAAATGACCACTACGAAGAAGCTGAGGCAGACGACGAAGACTCCGAAAACGGTCAAGGCGTCCACCAAGAAACGAGGTCCATTCCAGTTGAAGAGGTATGTATGGCCATGTTCACCATCAACACGTTATGCAAATAGTGAATACAATGGTTACGGTGACCTGTTAGACTGCTCTTTATACCTGCTTTTCTGATAAGTAAGTTTCCTAGGTGTACTTTTGGTTAACTACGTGATTGTTTGTTTTTCTAGTGAGTTCTAGTGAGTTTGTTCCTTGCTCGCCAACTTCAAGCCAAGAAGTATTATGCTTTGTATTATAATATAAAGAAAGCGTGTGCTTACACTCATATAATAATATTATAACTGTATTCATCAAACCGAGATAATTGGGAACAGCTAATAACAATAGAGAGCATTTTAGTTATAATTGTGTCTCAGTGGCAACGGTGCGGGGCAGCCGACAACATCCACCAATCCACCAACAACCGAGCTGCCCTTCTACGAAGCTTGGTGTGTTTCTTTTTTCCTTTCTGGAATGTGAAGATCAATGAAATGATTAAAGTGAAAGAATTAGATAAAGCTTTGTTAAAGGCTACGGTACGAGTTAATCGGTTTCGACTTCTATCACTATGTTAGTGTGTTTTCATAGTGAATGATCCGGTAATAACAAATATTTATGCATCTTACAGTCTCTTGCGTTCATCATGAAACACAATACTTGCAGGTTTGGGGAGCATTGGTTGTACTGGTGCATCGGTATCATTGTCCTACAAGTGATCGTCATCCTGCTCATCATTGTCGTGTGCATCTGCTGCTGTCGAATGGCCGAGAACAAACGAATGGTGAATTACTCGTGATCATTATACCACAACAAACTCATGTGTAATATGTATCCATCAAATGTGCTATAATCTTTTGCAAGGAACTTGTCTATCATACTTTGTGCGGTATGGTTCACATAGCGTTCAACTCCCAATAAGTTCTGTTCTATCCTAGCAATAAGTTCTTCGATTTTTCAAGCACAACTGTTGCAACTTTTTTCTTTCAAGCCTAACAAAGGCATTTTCCCTGTGGTGAACAGTTCAAATTGCAGAGACGCGCGGTGTCGGATGAGAATTCGCTGAACAGCAGTGGATTATCGCAGCGGAACAGCGGCGAGTCATCGCATCGTCCGCTGGTCGGCAAACCACTCCAACTCGTCAATCCACTTCCGCCTTCTGCCGTCACCCCCGTCAACCAGGTACGGTAGCAGGTGATCAGGCAAAGAACACACAATGCACTGAGATAACGGGAAACCATAGGTACAACAGCAGATACCAGAAAAAGGCCATATTGCTACGGCGGTCGAACTCTACAACTCAGATTACACTGACAAAATGACTGTATATCCGTTAGCAGTGTTATTGTTGTTTACTGTTTGGTGGTAGCCATGTGCGCTAATTGCAGGCTCAGCCGGATCTTCCTGATCCGTATTCCGCTGTCGAGTACGGTAAGACTCCGCTACCATTCAAGAGCACCGTCGACATGACGGCCACCGAGTTCACCTCGCGCACTCCGCTTCTCGGACAACGGGTATATTTCCATTTGTGTCTAAATATGCTTCATTTTCACTTGCGTTAAAATTAACAAAAAAGATCGAACCTAGATGGTACTAGGCATATAGACGAACAGGAAGGGGTTTTGCTTTTGCTACTTTCTGGACTGTGCTTGTTGTTAGATCCTTGGATTACAAAAGCAAATAATGTAGTGAAGAAGTGTGCGTGTGCGTTTACGACAGTCTATGTAACGCTATCAATGACGACATGTCATAGGAATACATTCCATTTGTGATTGGCTAACCCCAAAACACATGTCGGTCATTACTTTCTCCTAACAATAAGTAGTTTACTCCTTCCTTGTGGAATTGATCATATGTCTGCGTATAAAGAATATGTATATGATAGTAAAGGCGAACGAGTTTTACACAGCCGCAAATATTTTCCCTTTCCTTTCACATGTGGTGTCAACAAAACTTTATGCCACTGGTCTTTTTGGAAGTCATTGCAACAAATATTACAATGGAAGAAGTTGCGCTTCACTTAAATAATGCTGATATCACTTTGTTGACTAGCATGATACAATAATATGTAGTATAAACTGGCGCAGTGGTGTAGTGGGTCTCCACACAATCACGTCTTGCTAACCCGAGTTCGATCTCCAGCTTCACCTGGGCGCCAATGCAAAAATTTTTTGGACGGGTTTTACAATTTTGGTCACACTGTAATCCTAAACAGCGGAACTATGTATTCGAACCAACTTATCGCCGTGCCAAGGACACTGGTATGATGCCGATTTCCACAAGTTACTGTAGGACGAGCTAAAACGAACCAAGTTATTACGGTTAGCTTGTTGTATACGAAAAACAAACGTTAGCCGAAATATAGTGTGAAGTGTGTTCCGGTGCATCGGTGCAGGCGGCGGTTGTCCTCTAGAGCGTGACTGTCTGCATTCACGGTCATGCGCGGGTGGACGAATGTCGCTTATGCACAACTTCCAGTTACGCCCAAAGAACAAAAAATACCGCGCATATTGTTGTCACTGAACACATTTTGATCTACCGAAGATTACTCGTTCGTTGTATAGAGTATCAGACTGACAAGGAATGGATCTGCATGATCTACCTGATCCACATCTGATCGCACAGCTGATGGCATGGTCGGGTGCCATGGTCAGTGATAGTTCAAGGGAACACATCATAGTAGTTCCCATTTGTTGCGAGCGTAACGAGTTAGCCGGTTTCACAAGCACAACAGTGTGTCTTCTCTCGGTGGCAGCTGAACAGTCTTCTCTCCTTTGTTTTTCTGTTCTTCCGCTGAATGCGATAACCGCCTTCTTCTGCTTTCTTTTAGCCCCTCGATTTCTGCAAGATCTATTGCATACAATTGTAGTATCGGGAATTTCTGTGCATAAACAACTCTCTGCCGATCACACGTTATGCGGACATCATCCGTTCGCAGAATTCGACCAAACCAGCTGCCAACGTTGCGCGGTTCCGCAAATATACTATCGGTGGTGTAATATTGTATCTGTGGTGTTAATTGGTGTAATGTGGTTACTGTAACTCGAGATTTTGCAGACCGATTTCGCTGATCGGACACCTCGTGTTGCCCCGTCGATCCGAGCCTTCGAGACCTACTGAATAAACATATTCGAAACTGGACGAATCACGCCTACGACACTGCGAAGAGAAAGTGAGATCATTGAGAGATTTGGTCAATGAGAAACAACGTCATCCTTGGCCATAGTCCGAGGACATGGAAAGTCAGCTTCCTAACAATAATCGGTTGATATGAAAACGTTCTCCTGACGGTTGCTGAAGCTGCTACTCTTGTCTGTGATAAATAACCGTTTTCTTAAAAATTCTCTTTGGAAGTTCTAGAAGTACATCTTGTGAGAATTGTGTGCATATTGCGGGAATTGTTTTCAACATCAATTACAACCTGTCATACAACCGATTCTTAGTTTTATTTATGATACACAAAAGTGATGAATGGAATCTCGAATTTCTCTTTTTTCATTACTCTTTGATCCGGGAAAGGCTAACAATGAGATTTGATCCAAAAAAGAGAAGCTTATGCTGTCGGGCAAAAGGGAAAGGATAGCTTACTGATACGGATAGCATTCGATGTGTCCGTTACTGTTTTGTCTGTCAAAAAAAGATTTTGCTTACTTTCCTGCATTTGTTGACAATGACAATATTGTCATTGTCACTCTGGAATTACCAGTTGTGTCGGAGTCTGTCGATCTGGTCATCCTTGATACTTGACTGATATGGCAATCAATGTGGAGGAGGAGATTGTTTTTGGAAGGAGAAACTCGTCTTCCAAGGAAATGCCACAACTGGATATGACACGAGTGGCCCGGGATCGGTGCCGTTTTCGGATGCCACTCACCTTACATTAGTATCTGTATTATAAATGCTTGTTCTTCATTATCTTTGGTATTGTACATTACAATGACTCTCCTGAGTTTCTTCCTCATTGTTGTTATACGTTTTGTGCATGTGCCTCATTTGTTGCTTGTTGCCCTGCCTATTACCCCACGAATGTTCTTGTATCATCTCCCCTCTTCCAAATCTTTCTGGGTTTTTCATTGGTAAGCTTGTTCCAAAATAAGCCTTTTATCTATATTTGGTGTCGAATGTTGCCATCCCCTTGTTTCGCTCTTTTTCATCTTCTGTCTACCTTCAGTGGCCATTGTGTTCTGGCCTTGCCAGTGCTGTTTTACTAGTTGCTTTTGACGTGACACTAAACACCCTCTTGCAAACAGTGCGCATCTTAATTCCACTTTGCCTTTGTGTTCAGTTTTCTCTACTACCGCAATCTTGACCAATTCTGTACAGAACTATCACTTTTCGTATGCTAATTTCTTAAAAATGGTAAGCACTAAAAACCACAATGTGTTGCTAATTGTAAGAATCAACGATACTTACGCCCCCGCTGCTGTCTAACGGCAAAGACACTTGAACTGTGATGCCTCATTCTTAAACAGGAAGTTCTTGCGAAAAATGGCTGTATTTGTGAATTGCTTTCTCAACTAAATGCAATTGGCTAAAAAGCAGACGAAATGACTTAATAGGCCAAGGCTGTGGCTAGAACATATATGTGAGAATTGAGATCGTTCTGTGTACATACAAAGAGATTCCAAGTCATGAATTCGGTGTGCAGGAATATGAAAATAGTAGTCGAAAAATATTTTTTTGAATACTATCACGCGGTTTCTAGCACAAAATGGGGTAGCCATTATCTTTGCCATCCTGTACTTCCAGGTCCAGTATTTTGCAGCTTTCCTGCATTTCTGCTGTAGTTCGAAATGTTTTCGCAGTTATTTTTCTTGATCCTAACAATAAGGCGATTGAATCATTTCCTCGGTAGTTGGTTTGTGTATGTACAAACACTATCATCCTATTTCGGGATTATTTCTATGTTTTCCTGTTTATGACGCCCATTTGCCCAATAAGATTACGAAATACTTGACGCTGAAAAAATGAGTGTTTTAAACACTCCAGCAGTTCTGAAGCTTATTGTTCTCTGAGTGGAATGAAAAAAGGAACCCCTTTACTGGATGAGAGATTTCCTGAGTTGTACGAATGTCCATTAGGAATAAGTGTTGTCCACCCTCTAGTGTATGCAACCACTTGCACCTTTCCGTTTGGGCATAGAAATAATTATTTGTAAAAAAGGTGGGCAAAGACTTATTGTGCCCAACCTAGTACGATGTTGTTTTGGCATGTTGTTTTCTCTGTTGCTATACGAGCCACATGCCCAGACCAGGCTCCACCTCTTGCGAGTATCTCCACAATCACAATCTATCTTATTGTTTGGTCTGCTAGTGTTCTCTGCACGACATCTGACAGATCGTCGTTCTGCCTGTCCAGAAACACTCCATTATCTGGACCACACACGTCAACGCCAGATCTAATTGTACTGTCTGTTTCTGCGAGAATCTTCATTTCCTAACAACAAGAGACGAACTCGAAGCTGAATTCTACCGTATCCGATCTCCATTACTGTACATAATTTGGACTTCGATCACAATTTTCGAATATGATATTTCTACTGATCGCAATATTATTGAGGTGGATGCGTATCTTCCCGGAGAGTCCATCCACCGTTTCGATCGTTTCCCATAAACCCTCTCCCGGTAAGCATATACTGTTACTTATGTAACTTGTTTACATGTTTACTTGTTTATCCCTGATTGTTCAGATAAACCAGCCTATCCGTCATGGCGTCTCATCATCACCTCCACAATCGCTGTTCTGACGGGTGGTTTCCACTTTGGCTTCCACATTGCCATTGTGAATCCGCTGGCCGAAGTGCTCCAACAGTTTCTGACCACGACATTTGAGCGGTGAGTGGGTGAATGGCACTCAACATGCAAGCGAATGGATTATCGGAGCTGCTAACAACTTGAACTTGTACGGTTAGAAGTAGAACTGTCGATGATGACAGAAACTAACAATTGGGACGGAAAAGGGAAGGGGGCGAACTGAGCTATGCGACGAATGCCCGCGGACTACTCTTACGTACACTTTAACCGGTCGCATACACTCCTGCTTTGCTCTTTTAAAGTGACTGCAGAATTGGAGAAGTGCGCCATTGCTATTTCACGCTTATCACGGAGAGAAGTAGTTGGGAGATGCTAACTCGTAGAGCGGAACAGGGAAAGGAATGGAAGGGGAAACACACGCACTCAAGGGCAACAGTTCAATAGCTGATGACCGCTCTCACTCTCTCTCTTGATTGTTTTGTTACAATTGTTCCTCTTGACTCGTACTCTTTGCGTATTTCTTGTGAGGGAGAGGCAAATTGGTACAAAAGCAGCAACCAGCACCCCCTCCCTTCTCTTGTACAAATGATCAAACGGCATTATCGATACCGGCCAGCTATTGATTGGGATAGCGAGAATTGAGAGCTGAAATACTTTATGAATGGAGTGGAACGCACAACTTGGCAATTGAATAAGGCAATAAGCATTGTAAACAATTAAATAAACAAACAATAAGTAGTGTTCAGGAGATACGGTATGCCGATCTCCGATTCGGCGCTCCAGTGGATGTGGTCGGCGCTCGCCGGATGCCTCTTCATTGGCGCCACCATAGGTGCGTCAATCGGCTCCATGACTGTACGCTCCTACGGTGCAGCCAAGAGCATTCTTGCATCCGCTGTGGTAAGTCGCTTGACTCTGTAGGAAATGGAGAAGCAAAGTGCGATTGCAAAGGTGTTAGTCTACAATAAGCAACAAGGCTTACATGTCATAGACAGCATCACCAGTCACAGCGTTATGTCATAGGTAAATCACATTACGCGTGTCATTTTTTCTTCGGAACAAAAACTTGCTAATGTCCCAGATTGTTAACAACGAGATGTGTGTGTGTTACATATGGAGGGAGAACGGCAGCTGCCTATTCTAATTGCAAGCAAACATGTTGTCAGCTTCTTCAGAACTCTTATTTCTTTTGCGTTTCATTGTGGGCAGAAGTTACTGTAACATATGATGTATAGCCAATCCACACTTGCTGGTTGTAAGATAAGGAATCCTGGTGATCCGGATCTTATTGTTAGGAGTGGCAGAGGTTGTTGACGAATGCGTTCAGTTACTGTCGATGTCGATCTTCCTGTCGGGATTCGCGTACGTGATCTCGTCGTGCGAGTTGTTCGTCCTCTGCCGGCTGCTGACCGGAGTCGGAATCGGTCTGGGAACCACCGCCCACGGCGTCTTCCTCGCTGAAATCAGCCCAGGTCCGCCATATTCTTCACTTTCTGATAAAGAAACACCAACAAGCGACCGGTTTTTTCTTGTATGATGGTTCAGTAGAAATGTTTCCACAACGTCATTATGATATGCTGAACTTTTTTAGACTTTTTGTTGAGTAATGAAACAGATGAAATCGAAGTTACAGTGTTTTTGTCAGAAATGAGTTGCAATAATGGAAGTGTCCCTTCAGTTGAGCATCGTGGCTTCATCTCGTCTTTTGGTGGATTCTCAACGAATGTCGGTTTCATCATAGCGTGTGTGTTGGGTCTGCCACAAGTCCTCGGTTCTGTGGACCTCTGGCACTTTGCCTACTTCATTGGAGTCATTCCGTGTATGGTGAGATACTTTACCCTCATTACTTGCTTATTGTTAAGTTCTGCACATATTAAGTACTGCATGTTCTGTGAAATGTGTGCTTATTAGTTGCATTATTACTTACAAATAGTACCTCCAAAAGAAGAAGATATTTTTTTGTTCAGTTGGCGATCTTTCACTTCACACTTTTTGCCGACGAGAGCCCTGTGTTCCTTATGAGGAAAGGAGACGAGGAAGGTTTGTTTTCGTGTCCTTGCCTATTCCTAACAATAAGTTGCAACAGTATTTTCATGTTTGCAATTGCCTACATAAGCTGTTCGCTTTTTAATGTAAGAGATATGTTGTTATTAGGCAAATGTAGTGCTTTTACATGTATTCTTACAATTAGCATGCCACTCCTCCTTGCAGGAGCTCTTCGGTCGGTGTCCGTCTACTGTCCGTATTCGTCTTCCTCGTCGGTCCTGGCCGACATCCGCAGTGAATTGTCCAACTGCACGGAAGATTCACTCGCCTCCATTGTCAAATCACCGTAAGTGACGACTTCTTGAGGCCTATTAGATAGATCCCGAGCGTGCCGTGGTACGCTCATTCAGCATGATTTCATAATAGCACATGTTCAGGGTATCCCGCCGGGCGCTCTTATTGTCAGTGCTGCTCAACGTCGTTGTTTCTTTCAGCGGTAGGTCCCATTAATATTTTGGTTTACAAAAGAGGAACGTTCATATGATACATGATCTCGCATTGACGATAGAGCTACTAATCTCACATTACTAACAATAAGTAGCTAGACTTCCTAATATACTGTATTTATTCTTGTTCATCATTATTACAAATGATATTCGACCATTACTTCCAATCTTAGCATAGCCTGATTCTTCACAAAGTGGCAAAAAATAGAAAGATCCTGTGCAGGAATTGTGGCGATCTCGTTCTTCGGGACGTTCCTCCTGCACTCCCTCGGTTTCTCTCAATCGTCAGCAGCCGTTGCCAATTGTCTCTCGTCAATGTCGAGTACCGTCGGAGCCGTCACCGCAACTCTCACTGTCGATAAGGTCAGCGAATGTTAATTTTCTTAATGTTCATAGAAACTTTAAACAATCTAGAAACTCTGTTCGTAAGGTTTTCTGAAGAATATGCGTGGATGGCGGTTCTGGGAATGCACGAATAACAAATTTAGCGAATATTTTGTTCCTTCTTTGTCGAATAGCGAATACTGTGCTTCCCAAAGTTGTAATCTTGTTTCCTACATGTGATCCAGTTTTTATTTCATTGGATGTTGCATACTTTTACAGATTAAAGAACATACAATTATAATACAGGATTCAAAGTTTTCTGTGTAACAAAT
>JACMIJ010000889.1:0-14879 GCA_014805365.1 Koerneria luziae
CACGGCCGCATTCCTGAGGGCAACGGACCAACAACTGCACGATGGGCTCCGCACACAGCGCGTCATGTTATGAAGAGGGACAGCGATTCTGTGATAAACTATAAACTATACAAGCGTTTCTCTATCAGACTGCAATACACTCAGATTTCAGAAGCTGCTGGCTGCGTTGAACTAAGTCGTTGAATAGGGTGATGTTTTTTTTCAGGAGGTCCCAATTTTCGATTGTTTGTTCTGTTAGCAGACAGATTAATGAATAGAATTCTATCACAGTTAGAAGCGTATATGTGAGTACTGTTCACTGTTCCGAGGTTTTCATGATCGATTGACATCCCTTACTGGGAGACACATAAACCAAGCTGAACCAAAATCGGAAGAAACTTATGCATCGACCTAATATCTTTCTCACACCTGCCTTCTCCTCCTATCGATGACCAGCCAGGATGGAGTGCATTGCGTTGTCTCATTAGCACATGAATGCAGATCAAAGGAAGCCGACGATCGAGTATAAAGAACGTACCGACAGTACAGAAATGTACCAGTTGACAACACATTCTTACTTGCTGAATAGGGTATACAAGAGGGTTCGGCCTTTGGGAGGAGCCGCCAGACATGCCTGGAAGGGGTACGAACCCCTCAAAAGCCTTAAAATCACAAGCGCACAAGCGTCTGTCAGTAATGTCTGTCAGTAAGCAAGAACTGCAACTTCAATGTTCTTCGTTATTCTTATTGACAGTGTTCCTAACTTGGGCCTATTTAAAATAGGCTTACATCTTTACAATATCCACACAATATCATTACCCTCATGCTTTGCTGAAATTTTCCCATCTACAAGTTTCTGGCCAACTCTTGTATCAAGCAGCTACAACTGTACAACTTCTACCGTAATTCAATAAGTACGTTCTCAGTATTTGCTCCGAACTGGCAGCTGTGGCGTGTCCGTGAGTTGCGTCACCGCTGTTGGCATCACACTCGCTTTGTCTTCTCTCCGTTTTTTTCCGATTCAGACATGTTTTTCATCTCTGTGTGCTGTTTTCATCTTTCGCACATGATATGCGTGCACCTTATTCGGGCCTTGGATTCCAAGTTCTGATTGGCGCCGATTACGAATCTGATAGTCGTTTAGTTGATAACACACCATTCTGACAAGGAGATAGTTGAACTTCCGCTTTTTTCATAAATTTGCATATATTTTTTGTTCCTATGATAAGGTGTCTTATAAAGTAAAGTAAGGTACTCCCGAATCAAGACGCGATAGTCTGTGGTGCTGTCTCGAGGGTGCCGGTACTTTGTTCCAAGTCTTTGTAGTCACAAATGAGGTATTGCAAACCGTTATTAGTTCACAAATAAGGTATTACAAAAGCAACATACTGTGAGCGCGAATCTAATTGTAAGAAATAAAACTAAGGTAAAATTTATCTATGAGTCAAAGAACCTTGTCGTGTTTCCCTTACAACTAGAAATGCTGAAATCTGTTCAAGTGCGCAGTTTGTCTGCTCCATAATTATCCGCACGATGACCTCTTTCGTGTCCCTTCATACTGTAACTGATCGTTGACACATTATTACAGTGTGTGCGCACTTTTCAATCTCGCCTTATTGAGGAAAGTTGTTAGTTTGGAGACAAGGTGAGAAATGGATATTGTGGAGGAGTAAGGACATTATGTTGTTTCTTCCATTAGACTCTTGGGTTGTTAAAAAGACCATGTTAAGCTTGAAAGGAAGGACCATGCTTGATTAGTAATAATGATAATCAATAGTAAATACAAATTTGTTAGGAAGTACAGCTACTTACTCTTACAATTAGTAATGTGAGAGTAGTCGGTTTCTATCGGTACGTGTACAGTAATATAGTCGCCACAAAGGATATATAATATTAATTAGTGAGGTACTCATGCACTTGTTTCTATTCGATATAAGGTTTTTTCTGTTCGATGTAAGGTTTCTAATATTTCAGTGGTTACTATGATCATAAGGAATCACAAAGAATAAGGTATTTCTAGATCCTCCCATCTCTGATCATGTCTACGAGGTCTGCACACACTATCCGCTGTCTGATTGCCACCCTCTTTTTCCCCATCCGAAATCTGGGTGTGAATAGGGAAAAGGTGGCCAATGATAGCACTGAAGAGCAGTCTCTCCCCCTTGAAAAGAACAGAAGATGTTCCACCACAATACGGTACCCATGTCTATTCAGCCGGTTGAGGGCTGATTGCCGTTTGCAATGACAATGGGATGGGAACGCAATCGTGTTCCATCTATGGAGCATTAGACTATTTAACCATAGAAAAAAAAGGAGGGCGGAAAAATAGTCAAAAAAATTAAGGGGGTGTACCTACGGATCAAATTTACTGAGGGGGTTTCCAACATCTTAGGATCCTTTACATTGAATTCACTACTAGACAAGGTAGGGAGTTACCGATTTTGCCTCTGAAACCAAGGGGGTGGACGACGGAAAGTACCACCTTTTCATTGTATGATCTTAACCCTTGCCAGTAACAGGAGACAACCGTCCTCTCGGTATTCCCTCGATTTCCCGTGTCATTTACGATCTGTCCCTAACCACATCACTGATATTCCGAATGAATTTGAATGAGCACACAATCGTTTTATGGGCTCTCGTCCGGGAGTCAAATGGAAGGAGAGGCGAGAGGAGGACACGGAGAGTATCAAGGAGGAGCACCCCGAACAATCACATTCTTATTGTTAGTAAGAATAAACTATTATTGTTAGTGCTATAACTAAGTCATATATCTTGTTTAGAGTAGACAAAGAAGAAGAAACTGAAAGCAGCCGCAGGATACTGTGAAAAGAAGAATAGAGACTAGTGATCTACCACAAAACCGCAAATCTGGTGCACATAATTATTATAGAAGTATTGGTTCGTCGCATACAAAGACTCATCGTTGCTGACTACTAGCACAGTTGGCAATAGCACTTTCGGTAAAGTAGAGCAAAGTAAAGTACTCCCGAATCAAGGCCTCATAGCAGACGGAACGGTCTATGAGGCCTTGATTCTTGATAATAACTTCAGTTCTTCCGAAAAAAAATCAGGAACAAAAGCCCGTTAAAACAAAACGCCAACACTTGTGGAGACAACAATTCCTGACCGCAACTCTTCCTCACAATACAACTTGTCATACCCGCAGAAGATTGGAACACCTCATAATTAAAAGTTGCACCGAAAAACCACGCGTCGGGTTGATTGATACCCATGTTTCTTCCAAATATATATGTAGTACCGAGGCAACAACATGAGACAATGGCAAATAGAAAAACGGGAACAGAATTGTTATGTGGAATACCGGTTATAAAGAAGTGATGAAGCATATAAGTTGTATAACACTGAAGACGTTGAAACCAATAACGGTCTCCTCAAGCAATGAGCAATACCTGCGACAAAGGCATTGTGAACTTTTAGTTTTGTCCACAGACGGGTTGAATCCTAACAATAACTTCAATCGAAACAGTCCATTTCAATGTTAACTCATTACGATGGTTTCTATTATTATGAAATATGCAAAATACACAATACAAAGACTGCCCAGACAGTGCATTGGACAATTCGCAACAGGTGCCCGACAGGCTTTGGAGAAATGATCACGAGAAGGAGGGACGAGTATGGTAATGAGCAGAACCAGATCGAGACAGATGCAACTGTGCGCGGAGGAGACCAGTGTCTTTACAACCTACGTACCGTAGACAAGGACAAGCTGCATCATGAACACTATCTGCAATCCACAGCACTTCATAAGCATCCATCAGAATGATTCCTCTCTCATTGTCAATAAAAAAAAGAAATGTGCGAATTTGAGACCGGTGGAAAGCAAAGCAAAAAGCAAAGTTTTCCAGGCATTTCGCGTCCTGAGAGAGCCAGGACGTTGTAGTGGAAGTTCAACCACAATGTCTCAACTAGAACAGAAAACGACGAAGTAAATTTCTCGTGTACTGTGCCGAACATATGCATGAATTGTAGCACAAAAATACGGAATTGTGTTTTCGGATCCAATGTCGATCCCATAGTACCGCAGCTACGGAACCAGCTCCGACATTTACCCCTCCCTCTACTAGATACCAAGATACCTACTTTACCCCTCCTATGGAAGAATCGGCTCCTACAGAAGCATACTCCTACGCTTTTTACCACCTAATGCCCATACATCGACGTATCACGTTTATATATGTATGTACTTCGAAAACGGGGTGAGCCTCTAGTGTCAGACGGCCAAAAACGGGGTGCTTATTGAACACTAAGGCTTCCAAACGGGGTGCTTCCAACGTTAAGGTATCCCAAAACGGAGTGCCTTTGCGTTAACCATAATGTAATTGTCGATGCGTGCTAATGCCCCGTACAGTATCAGCCAGAGTTCCGGTAACCTCAAGACCAGCGAAGGATAACTTTCGAATGAAAGGAGATGAGTGATGGTGCACACACACAAAAGGGGCAGACGAGACCTCGATATGCTCGACGGCTTGTGATTCGAACTGCGATCGGGAGAGGAGCGGATACGAAGAGACGGTGACGGGCCAATCTCCAAAACGAACGACTCAAAAGAGTATAGTAAAGTTCTCCCGAATAAACACCTATTCGCCTGCGGGGGTTCCGAAGAGGCCGGGACACGTCAAAAGAGCACAAGTTTATATTGCTCTCAGTAAGCAAATAATCTGTATCTATTTTAGCTTTTGGTCCTAAATTGAGTATAACTTGAGACTCATGATGAAATACAAAAAACCTAGAAGCGGCACTAATATAACGGTATCAGAGACATAAAATATGTACAGACAGTGAAAGATAAAGCAGACAAGGAT
The DNA here is from genome assembly GCA_014805365.1 of Koerneria luziae. Classification (NCBI taxonomy): domain Eukaryota; kingdom Metazoa; phylum Nematoda; class Chromadorea; order Rhabditida; family Neodiplogasteridae; genus Koerneria; species Koerneria luziae. The sequence continues at coordinate 4,806 of JACMIJ010000889.1, forward strand.
GTAATCAATCTATTCTAGCAAAACGCTTATTCTCAGTTTGGAAATTATGTGGAACTCAAATTGCACAAATTTTCTAACACCATCTTCAGCCATTCAATAACCGCTTGTGGCGTTGATCCAGAACACATCAACACATCACAATATTGTTGAAAATCAAAGTATATGTTTACAACCCTGCGAGTTTTTTTCGGAAAAGTTGCAAAGAACACTTTAGTAAAGTAAGATTATAAAGTTTTCCTGGCGTTCTCAGGACTACCTGCAAGGCGAAATAGAGACTTTGCATTTTTTATAAAGTTATAACAGACGGTGTTTGCTGTTTCGAGTAAAGTACACCAAAGTGGAATCGTCAGATAACCTGCACTTCCTGTCCAGTTCAATGAGGCGAGGCCCCTCTTTCCGCCTATCAACAACCCTCTCCTTGAAATCCAGTGACCTTATCTAACGACCACCAAACTCGAGAATCCCAAGACCAAACAACAAAACGATTTTGTAAAAATAAACTTTGTTATTTCTATTTTTTGTACAAAAAATAAACTTTGTACTTTATATTACAGAAGTATATAGGTTACTGCATACTATTAACGTTAAAACTTGTTGTTAGTGTTACGGCAAAAGAAGCCACACTGTCTGGTTTCAAGACATTTCCTTGGTGTGTTCTTTTTTCGTGTTTGTTTGGACTTGTGCCTGCTATTCACAGGGTGGTAGTGCCCATGAAAGAGGGAAACTATTGCCATTTACTGCAGTGCCTTGGGAAAGCATTGTTGAAAGAAACGGGAAAATAATACTGTACATCGGCAAATGTATCAAAAATTACTTGTAACCCATTTTTGCACTCGCATCTTACTCCGATTCCTACAAACTCTGTAGCACTGCCTTTATTCTAAAAAAAAAACTCTGCAGCATTGCTACAAAGAACAAAAAGTAACTTTAGTACTTTACAACAATCGCTTATTGTTAGGCTTTTTCACACAAACTTCACTTCAGTGTTTGCTACCACACACTACTAGCCAGTGTGTGTTCGGAGTTGTTCCCACTACTCTCCTCATGGTAGCCCATTCCTCTTTTCATCCCCTGATGGGTATTCGCTTGGTGAATAGACGATCACCTACTATCATAGAATGGGAGAGAAGGGGAAGACGAGGTCTGCCTGCAATTGAACACACTAACTTCGAACAAGGGAAGGGTAAACTATTATAATACGATTAAGTAAACAAATGGAGTACACAATGCATTAAAACTCGAAAACTATCAATAGCAAGAGTACAGAATACCTAAATGATGCATTCTTCATAATACAATAACAACAATACCAATCGAAGCACCGTTCATTTTCACACCCGAATATCTACAATTCCCTTCGCCGAAATGTTACTGTTCTAAACCCAGTAATCTCGGCAAATTCAATTGAAACTCCACATGCACTTATTGTTAGCACACAATCGCACAGGCTTGCATTTCAACAATACTATGTGAAAACAATACCCGTGCTCCATAAGTGCTCCATGCCTCATGTGTTGTAACCTTATTCGCCATTGAATAAAGACTTAACAATACAAACTTTTTGAACTATAGTAGAAAACACCATACTCCAGCAAACTCCGGCAACTTGCCCCAAGGACTTGCTCCTAAATCACGGGGATTGTTTATGAGCGTAAGAGAAGCCAGTGTGGGAGTATCTACTGTAGTCCGGCACGAAGAACCTCTAGGGATTGTCTAATAAAATATCAGAGAGAAGAAGAACCGGAATAGGGAATGCTTATAACAAGCGACGAGAGAGCTGCGAAATGCGTGGCGATTTATGGCAGCTCCTTCGTCGGAGACCACCCCCTACGGGGAGGCAGAAAAGAAGGAAAGCATGATGGTGGAAGTATTTTGCAAATAATGAAGAACGAGAAACTGATGATTCGTTAACACTATTGTACACAGGGAAATATTATAAGCATATACCCAACATAAGCAGCCAAATCAAGACAAAAAGGTTCACTTATTTGTTAGAGCAGACAACGCAGTCGCTGGTACCTTTGTGGGGCAATTACCTTCTGGAGTTAGTATGTCTACTGTAATACATACAAATATTAGTTGAATTTACCTCAAAACCTGAGAAAATTTAAAGCAAAACCTAGCTAACAATAAGAATTCTGTATGAGGATATTACCATAAGACAACTTAAGCTTCTGTATTATATTACTTTTCATTTTTTGAGATAACAAAGCCGCCTTGTTATCGTGTCTTTGTGCCCGCCAACATGGCATCCGCCGCCTCTCTTCGGCGCCTTCTTAATATATTCCCAGTTAGCGCATATATCATCACGAAATGTGTGTGCAATGTGAAAACGGGCCACAGCAGGGTATATCAATTTAGCCCCGGCGGCTTCCTTTTAAGCTGACGCGGCTAAAAGAATCACACGAGCATGTTCACACTGCAACAGCCGGGGTCAATCCCAGGCTGGCAGTCAACTAGAAACCGGTAAATACTAGTAAGGTAAAGTAAAGTTCTTTAGTTTACCAGTATTTACCGGTTTCTAGCTGACTGCCAAATACTATACTAGACTAGACTAAACTAATGCTTGTAAGCATAACCTAGAATGGAAATGGGAATGAAAACTGTCATAAAAGCAGTAACAACAGAACAAATCATACCGGCATTGTTGGTCGTTTCCTTCTTCACACAATTAGCGACTATCCACAATCATCTGTCGGCTTCTTTCGCGTTCTCAGATTTTCGATAGACTAGCATCAGCACGTACTGAAGCGTGAGACGCAAGTATGTACTAACAATAAAAAATAAAAGTAATGCGTTTTCCCAAAATTTCCCTGAAAGCCCAAAATCCGAGCTGTTTCTCATGAACTTCAATCAAACAAACACACTCTCCTTTGAACCACAGTCAAACACGCACACACCTTATATACACTCCTTATTTAAGGTAGTTCATTGAGCCTCAACTATACGAAGTGCATGCACACACACTACAAAAGAGTTTATAAAAAAAGGATATAAATAGATATAAAAAAAACACAAAACATGCAAACAATAAATAAACAAAAACACAAAAGAGACACAGCAAACGACAAGTATGGTAATATAAAGAACAGACATCAATCATAACACACCTAGAACAATACATACAAAAAAATAAAGAAACAAATATACGAGTAATCAAAAACAAAGAACACATTTTGACAGAATCGAGAATGATATTACACAGAAATCGAAAGACTAAGGCAGCACTACGGCTACAGTACTGTACAGCACTTACACTACAGTACTCAAAAACTATCTAATACTATTCCACTTATGAATACAGTAACATCAATATACTGCAAATCGAACAAATCACATATAAGTCAAGGTAACAACAATCAGCAATTGGCATTGTTCAGCATTCGAGGAAGACCAGCATACTTCATCAAACTATACTTCGTCATTACAGCATACAGTATGCAACACTCTGCATCTACAACGTAAACTGACATGTAGCAGTAACACAGACATGTCACAACAATAACAACAGCAACGCACAATTACAATTATAAGCTAAACCCTTAGAATACCAAACTACACACAAAGACATAATTTCGCAACAAGGCGATTAAAATACCCGAAAAAAAAAGCATTAAAAACCCAAATATCATTATAAAAACTTGTATTTAAAAACTACATCAAGGGTACAAAGGTAATACCTACAGTAACCCGGGAACCAACGGCCGAATCTTCACTGCTCCGACTCAACGATACGCAGAACTTCCTTGAACCGAGGTGACGCCACAACAGTTCGTGCGGACTCTGAAATGCGACACAAAGTGAAAAGTGGCCGGAAACCGTTGACTGTCCTAGGCAAAAGCTACCATTTTCTGTATAAACTTGCCTCACATACAGAAGTTGCGGTTGTGTTATGCACACATTTACGCCACAAACGAAACCACGGTTCTCCATATGATGAAGAGTCAAACAGCTTTGACTATTTCACAACAATACTTCTAACCGCGCAAAGAAACATACTTTCCGACACAAAACAATAACCACAGCAGCTTCTCCTATCCGCCTTTTCTGTGCAACAACAGTATTTCAACATTCGCTCTATAACCTATACAAACGATAGCGATCTTTCTGGGGTTGAAGTATTAATAAAACAAATTTCACAGACTTACTAAACTAAACTAAACTTTTAAAAAATAAACAGCGGCCCGGCTCCCTCGGTAACCGCCTTGAATCGGGTGTGCTATACTTTACTAAGCTAATGTTTGTAAAACAAACAAACAAAAGTAAAAGAATCCCAACCCACCAGCCGTCCTGCACTCCTCCATCAGCGTGGTGACCAGCTTCTGCAGCTTCTGTCCTCCTCCGAACCTTCGATTCTTATACTTCTTCGTGTTCAGGAGGACGTGGATGAGATGGAACAGCCAGAGGGCGTTCGTCGCGGGACAGAACTCACGCCAGTTTCCCCTGAAAACGAGGGTACATCGAAGCTGTGCTGTCTTTCCCGTTTCCAGAATTTCCTTGGTATAAAAAAAATATCAAAGCTAAATAAACAGTAACCTAACAATAAGATCAAGCAAGGTTGACCATGAATCTCATTGAGCTTCTCCAAAAGAACAAGCAATCAACACTTCACATAAGCACACTTTTTGCAAAGAAAAACTCAACTTTTTTTCACTGTGAATTATCCGCTTGTCAAAATTCACTTAAAGATTACTTTAATAATATTTGTTGATAGGATTGCAATAGTTCATTTCATGCATACATCTATAAGAAACTATAAAATAAGTAGAACAATCACACATACTTGGTGGCCTCTCGCATATCCCTGTAGATCTGGAACTGCAGTTCTCCCTCACCCGCGAACAGCGCCTCGTCCTCCTCGAGATCGAAGAAAAGGACCGTATCCCCTGAAAAACCAACATATTTAACCGTAAAGTGAATGTAAAAATAGTTCCCATTATTCTCACACGGCTACCGTAATCTCCTTGGCCACACACAGCTGACATTTCAAGAGGTTGTAGTATACTACGATTACTGAATCACGTTATAATACGGGGTGACACTCAGATATTGCGGTTGTTTTGCGGTTTGCTTTACACAGACAAGTAACCAAATGCGGAGTGACCCTACGTTCCCAGCATATGAAATCAACACTGTGACCAATCAGTTATTTCAACATCCTGTGAATGTTGTTTCAATGGAAATTTGGACCTATTGGAGTTTTCCAGTTCAAAATTTTCAACATCCTGTGCGTTAGTCACAAGTCAGGAATATGTCTGGTTCCCAGGAACGTCCTTGTCCATGTATGGGTCGGATTGAATACGGAATACAGAATACAACTGCTTTAACACCACGGACATGTGAAAAATTGTAATAAAGGAGAAAAAGGTTATAAAAGATATGAAGTTGTTAGATGAGACTTGTTGGAAATTGAGTGCTACTTGTAAGTAAAAGTTTGGGACAGATCGGTTTCGGTCTCTGTATCCTGACCGACCAGTCCCACCCCGGGACGAGACCATCATCAGAGGATGATCCCACACATACCTCTCTCGAATCGTGCCAATGAAAAATCGATTATCTTCACCAGCAGTCCATTCGACGGCACGACGATCTTCTCTCCGTTCAGAATATACCTGAAGAAGCCGAGTAAGCAAAAACAAAAAGCTGACAATTAACTCTCTTGGACAGTGCTCATCTGCTTGTGCTGATGTTGGTGAAAACTAACAAGTAGCACTTTTCTCTCTTATCGTTATTATTATTATTCTTTTCTATTATTAAAAAATAATAATAAAGAATAACAATAACAATAAGTTATGTTTAATTACTTACTTACTTAATTACTTACTTAATTACTTAATTTACTTTAGCTATTTCTTCTTTATTATATCATTTTTACGTTGGCTACTCGTGCTGGCTGGATTCCTATGGTGCGAACATGTGTACCAGCACCCACTCTTTTTGTTCAAAATACAATGGCTTTTTGGATATCGCCTTTGGCAACCGTCTGCGTGTGTTACTATATGCTGCCGTTTACCCAAACGTTGTCAACAACCTCAACGCCTCATTACATTACCAAGCTTCTTCGTATGCGCTAATCATGCGCCGTAAATCCAAAGATAGAAACGGGTTCCCCAATATCATCAGGGTTTTCCTAATAAGGAAATCAGTGTCCCATAAGCAGCACTATCCAAATCAGCACAAAATAAGACAACTCACGGTATCGTTGTGGACTCGGGAACCCGAGAGAGGAGAATATTCCCGGCGTGCAAATCCCGGTGCTCGAATCCGAGCTCCTCCTCGGCCACCGCCAAGGCGAGCGCCACCTGGACGAACACCGACAGCGCCTCCTTCTCCGAGTTCAACTGAAAATGAGAAGACCGTCTTATAATTAGACAAGTCTATTTACAACCAACTACATCCGATGATAAGAATTACCATAGGTGTAATCAAGAAACCCCAAAGAACAGAGTTCACTCATACAAGGGTATTATATTAGTGCTTACTAACGGATAAAACAGAACATCTAAGTATGGTAAAATAAAAATGGCGATGTGCTGAGACACCTTCATGCTAAACCACCACGATCCCTCCGAGATCGCGTTCATACATCAACAACACCATTATTGATAACGCCTGGGCATCCCGTTTTGGGATACCTTAACATTGGAAGCAGCCCGTTAAGGAACCCAAATTTGCTATAGGCACCCCGTTTCCGCCGTATTTTTACGTTTCCGCCGCACAAAAATAGAAACGTTGCATGTCGATGTAGGATGGGGCGTTACATGGCGGTGATTCAAACATGAAGGTATTGGGCCGGGCTCGGGTGGAACCCACCAGCCCTCTGGGTGAAGACATTGGCTGATACCTTGAATGCGTCCAAATCCTCTCCGGCCGACTCGTATTCGCACGCCAGATACAACTGGTCGACGGGCAGCTTCTTCGGGCATTCGTTCTCGCTGCCCTTCTTCTTCTCGTACGCCCTCCACGCGGAGACAAAGGCCGGCAGATACGGTCCTGGAAATACAAACACTTGCTACCATACCACTGCTTCCATGGAGCCGGCGCCCACTCCTACCCCTCCTTTTGAGAACCAAAAGGATTTTTCACCCCTCATATTTGAATATTTTGATTATTTTCACGTGTTTCACCCCTCCTTTACAAACGTAAATACCTTACTTTACCCCTCCTTTGGGACAGTTGGCTCCGATGGAAGCATAGCTATGCTTGCTACAACTATTATACGAGCATACATCGACAACTACGTTATTGATATCGCCGGGGCATCCCGTTTTTTTTGCGATACCTTAACATTAGTGCACCCCATTTGTGAACTTAAATACTTCAATTGTGTACCTTGAACGAGGGCGCACTTTATTAATCGAATAAAGGTCGACGTCCTGTTGCAGCTTCCGTCGGCCAACGAGGACAGCTCCTTGCTGGCAACCACCTGGAACAGACAACATTACTGTCATCCGCAACGCGTGTCCAAGCGTCGCGTGTAAGCCGAGAACAAATACATGACGGACATACCTCCAGCACAACGTCGTTCAACTCCTTCTGCGGATTGTCGTTAATTTCCACGTCGCCGCCAATCGGCATTATCTGTAAAACGTTACGATTATACAATTTTACTTGAAATTGAAATTAATCACCGAATTTTACAACGGCATTCGGGTCTACTTCCATAGAGGGGACAGGGGGCGTGGACTTCCGCCTTGATTGGTTAGCCCAACTGCCAGGGGGTGGGCTAACCAGTCAGAGTGGGAGTCCACGCCCCTGCCCCTCAGTGGAAGTAGAATGCACCTGTACGAATGTTAAAGGGAGTAGAACGTAAACAAGTAGATATAAGAGTGCGAACCTTGACGGCGACCTTGCCGTGTCCGCCGGTTTTGTTCACTTCGTACACCTCCCCGAACGATCCTTCGCCGAGTTTCTTCATTCCAATCGTGCGACTGAATACAAGTGTACGTTACTGCGTCATTGCAAATGATTCACGATAAGGAGCTGAACGTACAAGCATACGTGGACAAGGACGTTCCTGGGAACGTAGGGTGTAAAGCACCCCGCAAATCGACCGCAAGATATCAGCATCACCCCGTATACATGTTTCTGTAGGGGGGATCACCCCCGCAATCCAAATACAGGAACGTGCCGTGCCCATGTACGGTACAAACAACAATCTCTCGGAACTAACACAAACAACCGGTTGCGTTGCAAAAGAAGTAGCAGAAATTCTTAACATCTAAAAAAGTGCCCAAATCTAGTTCTACCATTTTTTTGCTCAGAAACTGCACGTTTTAGCCACTAAACATAACAAAATAGACAGTTCGTACCCTCGGGGATATACTCGATCCCATTCGTACACGTCCTCCTGTCCACAGAGGAAGAGTAGCACATGCTCCGGGTCTTCTTCGTCGCCTCTGTAGTCGTCAAGATAGTATTTTTCGCGGATCTAAAAAAATACGCAATATTGCACACAGTGTTCTTGCACATAGCATTAAAAACATATACGGTAAATAGGCAAGTAATCAGTTACCCGTATGGGATAAAGATAATGTGCGAAACGACTGCACATGAACAGCAGAAAAATGATGTGACCCACAAACAACGCTACCGAATACCATATCGGAATGCTATAACTATGAATGAGAAAATACAAGGAATAGAGGCTTTCTAAAACCGGCTAATAATAACTTTTTTTCAACATGCAGTAATATTGTCATGCTGTTATTGTTGTTGCTTATTACTATTGTATTATGTTGTATTATTGTCACCTTATTGTCATGCTTTACAAAACATATTTTGAATATCATAGTTATGCTTCCGTTGGAACCGACTGTCCCAGAGGAGGGGTAAAGAATAGATTTACATTTGCAATGGAGGGGCAAAGTACGTAAAAGTGTATAGAATATTCAAATAGGAGGGGTAAAATCAATTTTTTTGCTCAAAAAGGTGGTGTAAAAGTGGGCGCCGGCTCCGTGGAAGCGGTGGTATGTTGAATATACAACCATTTCATCAGTTTTCCCCTCCGACCCACCATAGGATCCGCGAAGACGAACGAGTAGTCGGCCTGGCTGCTCGGTTGGCTGCCGGGTGTTCGCTCACAACGAGAGAATCGATGTCCCGACGCCTTCGACCGATGGAGGAGAGACGCTGAACAGAGCGAAATATTATAACTATTATAATCTTTATTCAAGTTCCAAGGCATTTGATTACAAGGCAAATGCTCTTATGGGGACAGGGGATTGGGGATAACAATTACTTATAAGATGATGGAGTTAAACGTTGGGTAAGATGACAGGTGCTATTGCTATTGGTGACAATTAAACGGGGGAAGAACATAAGATGTAAGGTAAAGAAAAGCTAACAAGAAAAAATAGCATGCGGTCATTTTCAACATTCGTTGAACGGTACTTCACATTCCAAGCTGACACTGACATCGACACGATCAAAGTAATATTCCACAATCCGTGAAACCTTGTCGATACTGGCTTGAAACTAGAGAAAAGGAAATAACAGTAAAAATCTAAAAATAACCTTTCGAAACCGACGTCCTTGCTAGAATCGGACTGATAGTCGATCCGGTCAGTTTCTGAATCGGTTGATCGAATGATGACTCATCCCTCGATTCGTCTTCATCGGCGCCGGTATCGCCGGCTCCACTTCCTCCCCGTCCAGTCACTCCCGATGTGGATCTTCCTATGTCACTTCCAGGCTTGCCCTGAAATGACGCAAGCTATGCTGGTTCATAGATCAAAACTACGTTTATAGTATAATAAGTGAATAATACAAAAGGCATAGGCTCAAAGAGCCATATTAAAGAACTTAGGCTATTACAACAATTTTATTGTTGTTACTTTTGTGATAATAGAGTAATGGACATAAGACTCTAATTGGATGCCTAATGAGGCTTGAAAGAGATTAAATAACACATGACTTTGCCTATTTATTCATGTTTCACAGCAAACATAGGAATACAAAAAATAGATCCGCTTACTATTTCTTAACAAGAAGAGAACACAAAACCACATTCCTTAAGCGATTCCACAAATGTGAACAAACCTCCTTCGAACTGCGAGTAGCTGCACTCGCCTC
>JACMIJ010000890.1:0-14873 GCA_014805365.1 Koerneria luziae
GGTTGGATCAGCGGGATTCGTCAGAATCGCAATTGTTCCCACACTGCTGCTTCCTCATCGTTCGTCGTCCCGAAATAATGGCCGGGCACAATTAGGCGGCTATTCAAAACGATTACGAACGAAAGCACAAAACATTCGTCGTGAGTAAGTGACAATCATGACACATCAGGCCAAAGGTGCAAAGAAACGTACAAATGTATATATGATCCATATCAGGTAGTGTTGCTGTACGCCATGATCAAACACATTCCTCACTTGCTTCTACCGTTAAGTAAGGTTTTTTTCCAACTCAAAGCTTACTCGCCTGCGGGGGTCCCGAAGAGGCCGGTACACTGAGTTGCGTATAGGATGTTGAAAAATTTGTACTGGAAACACTCCAACATGTCCAAATTTCAGTAGAAACATTTCACAGGATGCTGAAATAACTGTAATTGATCACTGTGTTTATGTTATATGACCATGATGCATTCTTTTATTCTGAAATTTTAACTTGTCTTGTCTCCATATTTGTAAGCATAGATTCATCATAGCATGAACGTAGGATGTTCGGCAAGGTTTAAATTGTCTTGCTGCTATATCATGACAGCTGTTAGTAGACAACAGTAGTAAAAAAAGTACCGGAAGACTTCACATTACTAACAATAAGCAACTTTTCTTCCCAAAAAGTTTTTTTTTCCATTGAAAAGCTTCTCTTCTTAACCATTATTTCAATATAATCATGCACACATAGTTTCTTCTTCAATAGCACTACAGTATTCTGGTGAGGAAGTGCGGATCTGTTTACATACTCCAGTGTACTACAGTATCCTGCTGTGCAAACACAGTGGCATTTGCGCACAATCATCTCATTTTCTGGTTGAGCGAAATACCCAAGTGACTTTGGCGGCATTTTCCTCGTCTTCTGCTAAATATGTCTGATGATTTCGTGTGTGGGCGGACAGGAAACGGGACACAAAACATTGATTTCAAGGTTGAAATTGAAAAAAAACCTACTAATTGTAAGAATATACAGAAAGAGTATGCATTTTTGTTATGGTACAACTTGGACGGAAATTTGTATGTGTACTGAGTGATCGTGTCCCGGCCTCTTCTTGAACCACCGCAGGCGAATAGGCCTTGATTCGGGAGAACTTTACTTTACTGAGTGATCGAAGCTTTTGGAAAGCTTGGAACGCTTTCACATTTGAACAGGAGCTGTTTTGTGACATGGAATGGTTGTTTACTTTTCGCATTTGAACTCCACGCTCTCAAATAGCACCGAAAGGCGTCATTACCGCGGGCCTAATTGTAGTGCTGCTTGAAACACGTAGACACGGGCAGACGTTGGATCGGCGGAAAGCGGCGTTTATGCACAACAAGTGTCTTTTCGACGCAGCAACAACGAGCACATGCAAGAAGGGCAACAGTATTTATAGAGGGTCGGAAACCGTTACACTTCGTGCTAAGAAATGAGTTTTCTGGTCCCCAAAAAGAGGCCAGAAACCGTTGTTTTGTGTCAGCAGAACTGCGTGTACAAGAGACCCGCAACTTCTGTCAGGGGGGCAACTATATAAGGAAATGGTGCTTTTCGCCTCCGAGGATCCACGGCTTCCGGCCCCCTTAAAGCAGCGTTTATAATTAAGACAATTGGAACTGTTGACAGCAGAACATTTTCAGGTGATGTTGTTAGGCGATAGTTGCACGGGCAAAACGTGTATACTCGTGCGATATAAGGACGGCGCCTTCTTAAATAACAACTTCATCTCCACAGTCGGCATTGACTATCGGGCAAGTTTATCTTACAGTCTGCTTCTCCACTAATTAAAGCATAATAGGTAAAGTTCTCCAAGGTTAAGGTTTCATGGCCTGTGGGTGATACTCCTCCCATTTCTATCTTATAATCCATATACAACTTACGGGAGCCATAGACTGCAAAGCTAAACTTATCGATATAGTCTTATTCGGGCTGTAAGTTTTATGCGTTGGGTTACATTCGAGGATACTGCTTTGCCATGACTAAGTAACCATTATCTTTGAGCGCCCAATGAGAAGTATACTTCTGATGTTTTTCATCGAACAATAACCATTTAAAAAAGGCGCGATTTGAGAGATTTTTGGTCGTCCAGTGTGTTTTCGAACAACCTTTATCCGTTTTATGTATAGGTGAACATATTTTGGGACCACTTCACACCCATTTTGTGCTTGACCTGCTTTAGCAAAGTAGTGGGGACCTTAGAATTGAACTTTTGCGGAAATGTTAGTGCCGTGTAGAACTTTTGCGGAAATGCTAAGGCCGTGCAGAAACCCCCTCAGCTGACATTTCGGGATCTAATGATGTGTGTGAAGAAACCGATGCGTGATCAAGCTGGAGACTATTTTCATTCTCGGAACTTTTAAATCTGTTTAGCAGAATTGATGTTCAATCCACCACATTGAATTGGTACTTTGAATTGGTACTCAGAAGCTGAATTGGTACTTTCAGAACAAAGTCGTTAATGTGGACGGCAAGCAAGTCAAATTACAAGTGAGTTTTATTAGTATGCTGTGTTTTGCAAGCCTGTGCTGAAAGTGAATTGCGTGGCTTCTTGATATGCGCCTCCTTTGTACGTGTGTATCTAGTTTCCGTCACACTTCATAATACTCCATAAGAACAACTCACATACTGTCAAAATTGAAAGAACAATGTTCCTTTCACAGTGTGACAATGTTAAGAACGACGTGAGGTGCATGTTACATATTCAAAACCATCATGGGCAAAAATATATCTGAATGCGCTAGCAGCTGGCGTGACATAATAGCCGCACCAATCACAGTTATTTTAACATCCTGTGAAATGTGTCTATGGAAATTTGGAACTCCTGAAGTGTTTCTTATACAAAATTTTTGACATCCTGTCACAAGTCAGGAATATTTCTGTCCATGCGAAATGGCCAATATGTTCTGCTGGATTTTCACAAATTCACAAATTCATCGGGCTGTTGTACGCCTGTAACATAGTATCAGTGTGGGCAGCAAATGGTGTTGTATCTTGTGAGAGCGGGCAGCCCGAAGGAGGATGCGATAATGAGCGCCATTAGGCGTCGAGACATTCGAGACAAGCCCGCGTTCACATTTCATCGGGTATTCTAGGCGACTGATGCAAGAAAAAGAGAAGATGAAGCTCGGTAATTGTCCAGCTTTACATGTGTGGAAAGATACATAGATTCATCGCAAATGGAAATGCTCTACAAAAGGTGTGACATTGCTCACCATTAAACCTTTCTCTACCACTAACAAGTATACAGTGCTAGTGCATACGTACAACAAAGCAACCGTGTAAACTATTCAAGAACGACAAGAAAAGGGGCTAACTAAAGTACTCCCGGTTCAACGCCTTATCACAACAAGACTGTAGTATAATAATGCATGCAAGATGTTATTGGTACAGCAGAAACTTTTGAATAGGAAGCCCTTTGGATTGCAGGCAAAGCTTTACCTTTTTACGTTTATTTCATAATTTCTAGGGTAATTAGTCGTTCTAACAATGTGTTTGCAGATTTTCGACACAGCCGGTCAGGAGAGATTCCGCTCGGTGACCAGTGCGTACTATCGGGATGCCGATGCACTTCTACTCGTCTTCGACGTATCGAATCGGAAGAGCTTCGAGAACATACGAGTACGTTCGTTATTGTATATCTATACCGCCTCATACTAAGCGCTTGGAACTTCTAGAAACATTCCAGAATGGAGCTCGAATAACAATAGGCGATATCTAATACGTCAATAGCTATTACACATATCTCACACCTCTCCGTCGTAAACGATATGAGAGTGCTCTACAGCAAGTAGCCAAACAAACAAAAATAAAACACATTAAGAGCTGGCTGGCACAAGTAAAAGAGTTTGCCAAGGACAATGTACAAGTGACCCTCGTCGGCAACAAGATCGACCTCACCAGCCAACGGGTGGTCAAGACTTCCGAAGGGCAGGACTTGGCCAAGGTTTGTGGTTGGATCTTGCTCGGATAAATACATTCTCATTATATCCACACTGTGACCAACCACTGTTATTTGAACATCCCGACCTCCTGGAGTGTTTTCAGTACACGATTTTTTCCAGTACGTCAGCCACAAGTCAAAGATATGCGTGAATACAGTGCTTACGTCTTTGTAGTTACAATAAATTAAGAACCGTCTCTTCATCTCGATTTCCTTGCATATTATTATTTCAGTTCTACAATATCCCTTACGTTGAAACGAGCGCAAAGACGGGTGTTCACATACAAGATGCTTTCCTTACAACGGCGAGGTAAGCATACTATGGCTAACGGGGATGTAAGAACGTTGTTATCGGAACTGTGTGTGTAAACGTTTGTGAGTAGAGCAACAATATAAGTAAATGGTGGTGTTTTGAAGATTCATAATTTCTGGTCTCCCTTATTTGGAGCATTATGTCAAGCATTCTGGCTAGCAACTGTAATTGCTTAAGATAGCTCAGTGCAAGAGTATTATCAACAGAAGTTTTTAGTTACGCAATGCCTAGAACACAACATCTGTGCCTGAGTATATTCTACTCATCCCTTAAAAATGCAAATTTAAAATGATCAGAAATAACGTATGTACATCTTGCATGTTATGTTTACTGGGAAGTAAGACACATACTTTTGGTGTTGTGTAAAAACATTGGCATGCTTCAGGCGACTCATAGCCACGGCGAACGGCCTAAACTGCAACGACATACAAGTGATCGACCTGGCAACCGCCGAACAAACGTGGGGCTCGAATTGCTCGTCGTGCGGTGGCTACCGTGGATAACTCATGATCTCCCGCACCTGCATATTATCTACAATACGGCATCTGGCGCACGAAACTAATACCGAAACCGTCATTCCTGTCTCTTTTCCGCTTCATTTACACTATTTCAGCGCGGCTATTTTATTGTTGAAGACCCCTGATTACCTGAGCTAGGATTCTTCCTGCCTTACAATAAGTACAGTAATCTTGTAATGACGTATATCATTGGGAATGGACGTTGCAAAACTAATATGATACCAAAACCTTCTCCCGGTCCGTAGAATGCATCTGAAATCCATACCCTTAGCTCATTCTCTTTACTTTCCAAAGCCAAGAAGCACCTTAATGTTTCCTTTTTGCCAATAAACGTTATAAAAACCTTAGCGTTTCCTTCAAATTTGTCAAAACTAACGCCACTACATAGAATGGATGCCACCACAGAGCGTGTATTTGTGAGTCCGCTGAACGAACTTCTGCTGAATATCACATCGTCTTATCGAATACCGTATAACTCCTACAAGATGTTCCATGATGACTACAACCTGTAGTTGTAGTCAGTGTCTCGCTAGAGCAACCGACAAGAGAGCGCTATCCTCTTTCCCGATGTTTTTTCTTCTTCTAAATGTTTACAAGCTCGGTCGATATCAGTTGCCCGTTGTTATTAGGCTCACGAAAATGCAAAATAAACTGTTCCGATAACAAAATTCAAATACATGTCTTCGGCCATAGTTAACAGGAATATTTGAGTACCACTACGTATGTTTAAGAACGAATAACTGTGTAATCACAGCAATTTTGTGCTTGCTAACTTATCGGACTATTTCGTGAGCCCTATAATGTATCGTCTCTTCTCATACAGTGTATGAAAGATCTTCGTCCTTCTCTTCCCCTCTAACTCTGTTCATATTTATTTCCAACATATTCACCAGTGATTGCTATGTTGATGATAAACATCTTGTAGTCTAAATTGCTCCACGTGATGTACTAGCCAAGGCAGCATTAGACTGCATGTAGACACGGTACGGAATACTAGACATATTCTTGATCGGTTACTAATGTACAGAACGTCGAAAATGTTGTATATAAAACGCTCTGGAAGGTCAAAATTTTCGTAGAACCATTCCATTAGATGTTGAAATAACTGTGGTTGGTCACAGTGTGAATATTGTATGCACCATACTGATCACAATGAGAGTAATGGGGTTTTCATAAGGCGATGAAGTGTTATCATTATTTGATGTTCTGTTCCTTTTGCTTGCAAATAGCTATTCTTACCAGCATCGCACATTTGTGTGTCAACAACTTCACAAGACCTCAATGTTCAAGACTCCAATTCTACAAGATGTACTATTTACTTTTACACAATGCATTGTGTACACATTTCTGTTAAAATATGAAAAGCATATAATATACTTTACTTCATATATATTCAAATAGTAATTGTCAAGAGGGTGGTCGAATGTCGACTACTAGTCTTCCTCTTCGTAGAAGTCATACTGTTCATGCGTTCCGAATGCCGCGGGCGCATACTGTCCGCGCTCGTTGTACCAATCGGCCAGCTTCCGCTTGAACTGCTCCGCGGATTCATGTGCGAAGCGAAGCGGAAACACACGCGGATGAACGGGAATGCCGCTGCGGTAGGCCGCCCAGCGCAGCAACCAATCCGACGTCCGTTCGCCGCGAACTTTCTTCGGTGGATCGGTGTAGTTTGCAGTTCTGAAGGTAGACGTATTATATGTGTAAGTAAGTTTTCCCGTTCACTTAAAGGAGGCAGAAACCGTGTACCCACGGATACACAAAAACACCATTTCCTCATATTGTTGCCCCTCTTGCTCACAGAAGATGCAATATTCGGTTCACTCAAAACAGCGGTTTCGCAGCTCCTTTAAGAAAACGCATAATTTCATGACATAAGTCTATATGGGCAAATGGGCAACACAAATGAACTTAACCCTATTTGGGTATCTGAATAAGAGAAATACACCTAGCCGTATATGGGTAGCTGGGTACCACGTTAGCTGTCATTTGGTAGCTGGGTATCACGATTCTACAACAAAACGTACCGTTGATAGAGCAAATTATTGTTAGCATCCATCACCGAGCGAAAAACGGCCGTTGGCAGCAGTGAGACTGAAAATCGAAAACAGATCTTCCGTCGATGAGACATAACTATAGTTATGAAGGGCAACAAACTGTGTTCTCGTTAGTGGTGCAAACATAACAACAAGCAATAGACCTTTGGAACGCAGAGACAGGTAAGCCTAAAATATTCCTCAATACTGCTCCGGTGTTTAGAACATTCGCTTTCTTCAGTGTTAAATCATTTGTAATTTTGTTAGCAAAATGAATGCTCTAAGCACGAAAGCACTAAAGAGTGTTTGGAATGCTCAAAATATGAGGATTATGTTCATTTCGAAGAGCAGAAGGCGATAAGTGAGAGGTAATAAGATGATAGCGCTTTATGAAATGAAGCTTCCGGGTGCGCTGCTACCTCACACTGTCAGGCCGCTCCTCCCGCACCTATCGTTCCCTGATAACGCGTATGCGTCACGATACGCTTTTTTTCCGCCGTCGCCAGTCAAAAGGATGAAAATAATATTTCTTTCCCGTGGTGACTGACGATAACCATTTCCCCGAAATTTCCATTTCCCGCAACATTACTTCCCGCAATAATAAGTTCCCGCAATTCATTTGAAAGGGAGAGGCTGAATACCCTCTGGTGGTGCGCAGAGAAACGGCTCACTTCCATCGCTTGTTTGGGTCGTTATTACTTTG
The DNA here is from genome assembly GCA_014805365.1 of Koerneria luziae. Taxonomy (NCBI): domain Eukaryota; kingdom Metazoa; phylum Nematoda; class Chromadorea; order Rhabditida; family Neodiplogasteridae; genus Koerneria; species Koerneria luziae. Next base: position 7,527 of record JACMIJ010000890.1, read on the forward strand.
CTAAGAAGAAGATAAGGACATATGATCATTAGTCCTTCATGGTTATGAAATCAGTGCAGTATTTGTGGACATTTTCCTCCATTTTCCACTATTGGGTCCAGGAAAAACGTTTGCCCATGAACAGAAATCCGTTCTTTATGCAAAATAAAACAGTTCAGACATCGTATTTAGTCGCCTACATATCACAGTATGATGTACATGCGTTATAAAAAAAACATCGTATCGGCTAACGGGCCAAGATGCAGCAACTCGTTCGAAGAAAACTAGATATAAGAATATGAAGAAAGATTCACAGGAAACACGAATCTCGCGAATGACAAGAATATTAATGGAATCATAAAGTATACAATAATAAATAGTAACATTACAATAACAAAATTCGAAAACATGACAAAATTAAAGGACATACATTTTTAATTTTCCCGCATTTATTGACATGAACATACATATGTACACAAAGAAAGAGCATGCGCTACACACTACAATATGTTACTTCTTTTTTTTTACAATTCTTTTCGTAATTTTCCTCTTTTTCTCGGGTTTTTTCTAAGATTATAGAGTAACCTGGAGTTCTATACAAGTTCCTATGCACAGGACGCTAAGAGACGAGGAACGGGTTGATGAGGATGTCGTCGCACGTGGGCCGGTTGTTCGGATCCATCTCGGTCAGCCACTTGACGAAGATGGCCTGGAAAAAGCTTTTTTAGCAAGCTGCTAACTACTAGATACAACTAAACTACTAGATTCTACTATACTACTGTACCACTAGACACTAGACACTACTACATGCTTTTCGCGATTTGGTTAGCCTTTTCCTACACAAAGCATAGCTTTGCCTCAAAGTTGCAGGATGCAGTGAATAGTTGATAATGAAGAACGTACTGGCCACTATATGTACTTCATTTATTTCCCATAAGAACTCGGTAGCAAAACTCCAGAAGCAAAGATACCTCATTGTCTCGGCTCTTCAATTGCTCGGGTTGTATTCCCTTCTGCAGGTCGCTGAGCACCTTCGATCGCTCCATGATGGTCTTGAAGGGCACAACCAGTTCGGTGAAGATCAGGCCAAGCGAGAACACGTCCACTTTGAACGTGTACGGCTGATTCGACAGCTGAAAAAGTAACGTAAGGCAAGAAAACAGATATGTTCCGGACCTGTGACTAGCGTACAGGATGTCGAAACTTTTGTACTGGAATCACTTCAGGGGTTCATAGAAACATTTTACAGGATGTTGAAATAACTGTGATTGGTCAGCGTGTGAATATTGTATATAAGAAAAGGAAAGTACAACACAGTGACAGCATGCATACACCGAAATCTGTAGGAAATGCCTATTCTGTAGATGCATTTCTTCTGAAACATAATGCTTACACGGAACAATCGAACTGTCTTTCTGCCTTTCAAGACAGTTCTGTAACGATTTGGTGCCAGCTTCTCATAAGATTGTTAAGAATATGAAATGAATTTCTCCACTTACTTGTTCCGGACTCATGTATCCCCTCGTCCCAACATTGTCGGTGTGCAACGACAGCGAGGACGACGAGCGGTCGCCTCTCGTCTCGGTTTCTCCGAGTCCGCTTCGAGTCACCAGACCGAGATCGCCGATCTTCAGCGAACCGTCCGAGCCGAAGAAGACATTTTGAGGCTGCAAAGAACATACATACAATTATATGTACACATCTTCGACAAAAACAGAGTAGAAAGACGTCACATTTGGCACTGCCAACTTTCCACATACATATCTGTGCGTGCTTTAAAAGGCAGAAATGTAGCCCAGTTGAAGTTTCAATATATCATTTACAAGGTTACCTTTATGTCCCGGTGGATAAGACCCTGTCGGTGTATGTACGCAACGGCTCCGATCAGCTGCTTGATCCATGTTTTCATCTTCGCCAGTTCACGTTCTTCCTCTTTCTTGTGTTCGGACAACCAGGCGAACAGCGTACGGTCGGCGCACAGCTGGAAAATATCAAATATATTTAGCCCATTATGCAGACACAAAAGGTTGCAATAGTTCGCAAATAGCTTGGGCATAAAAGTCATAACTAATGCAATTTACACAAAGTGGGTTGAATTGCCCAGCAGCAAAAAAAAAACTTGCTTCTCCTAACACACGATATGATGTATGCGGAACACACTATACAAAACCCCCTAGAATCCGAAGAATAGTGTTGCATCTTGTGCATCACGTGATGCAACACCGTTCTTCACTGCAATTTTCGTCAGGGCTACGTTCGATAACAAAGGCGAAAGGGCGGCGAACCTGCATCTGAATGTACAGATAGACGTAGCTGCCGGTGTTCGTCGAGGGCAGAAGATCCTCGTCAGCCGAGGTCACGAGGACGAGATCCGTGTGTAACTTGGACACTTCCGAGGAGGACGACGGCTTCGTGTTGTTCTTCGACGAGGAACCGAAGACGATGCTGTCCGAGTGCTCGGAGGAGTGCTTCATCGCTGAAAGTGCGATTAATTTAGTGCTTATAGACCTGTTGGATCTTGGAAAGAAAAGAAAATGTGTGCCAAACTGACAATAAGATAATGGTAATGTTTCTCCCGTAATCGGAGAAGTTCCTCAATGAAGGTTTCTGATGGGCCACGAACACTTTTGGTGGTTGATCCCACTGACAATAAGATTGATGTCACATATAATAGTTTCGAACTTAAGGAAGCCTAGTGCGTTTCTCGGAATCAGAAAAGAGCAAATGAAGGAGTCAAAGCATGCTGTTGCATTCCCTTCTAGCACTTTGCAAGCAGTTTTCAAGAACAAGGGGGGCATACGAATGATGTCGTCCTTGTGATTCTCGCTGTCTTCATCGTCACTCGAAGATCCACTTTCCGATGACAGAGGACCGGGCTGTCCATTCCGAGCGGACGACTCATCCAGCCACGAACCATCGTCACTTGTCGCCTCGACGGGTGGAGGGGCAAAGGAATCGACACTGCAATTTAAACAGTGATTGGTATTCAACAGCACAAAAATAAAAAGATGAGTTAATCATATGCTGAGATTTCTTGCCTATGCCGGTAATCACTAGCCACGAACAATCTGTTATGAACTAAGGTTTACATATGTATAAACTTAGCATAAGGAACAATGAAAAAGCACCTCAAGTCAATCTTCCCGGGCAGTTCCACTGACTCTTCTCTTCCGACCTTCAGCGCCCTCAGCTTCTTCAGCGACTTGATCTTCTCCAGCATGTCGGCATCATGCTCTTCCTAAAAGTACAAATCTTCAGTGTTGCCATGAAGTGCAGAGCCAGATATATTCATCAGTTATGCATAATTTGACACTAACGATGCAATCAGCATATCTGACTCCCTTCTGTACAAATATCGGATTCTCACTATACATTAAATTTTGTCAGCCTATTCCATTGTTTCACAGTGCATGGCAGGTTCGTAAGCTTGTAAGACAGTTTGAAAATGGAATACTTCTGTGAATGTGTATATTAGAAATTAAAACTAACAATAAGATATCATTACACAGTGACAGTCGGATATTTGTGCAGAGCGTAGTCAGCTATGCCAATAGTAAGTGCATAGTTGGAGGTAGTACCTGCCATCCCTTCGGTGGTCGTTCTATCCACGTGTGGTAGTATCGGATGATACCCGAATGGTCGAGTTTCGCCATGGCACGGACCTCACGCAACACCCGTTCTATCGCCTTTTCGCTGGAAAGATTCGACAATCATGGTAAGAATGCACTTTTTTATAGGAGAGATAAAGCAATAATTACAAGATAATAGGAAATACGAACTTGTGAGGAAACATGGATACTTTGCCTGAGTAGCAAGAGAAGAAATCATTTGAAAATCTTATCATGAGTACAAGGAAAGCGAATTTATAAGGTTGTTGGGTTGTAGGACGAAAAAGTAAGAAAAAACTGCTTACCTGTTAGACACGGCAATTCTCTTGACTGCATAAGGGCATTCGTCCAGTTTGTTCTTCACCTCGAAGACGACACCGAATCCACCTCGACCGAGCACCTTCACCGGCTCGAAGTCGGTGAAGAACCTTCAAAGTGATATCAAAGTGACCAATTCTTTGTGCCAAGAAAAAATTGCACATGCCAAAACATCCAAGAAAAAACTGCAAACAAAATGCATAATAACTAAAGATAACAAGCAAACTAGGTGATAAAAGCAAACAGTTTATGGACTTAACAACATACTTGGACTGGAACGGATCCGGGCAGCTCATATTGGACGTGTTCCTCCGCCGTCTGGCTGCCGAGTCGTCCTCCGACTTTTCCATTCCCTGTGGAGAGCCTTTCGGACTAGGAATCGGCTTGTCCTCAGGCGCATCAGTTGGGCACAATTGAGGGCACGATGATACTTGTGTCTGAAATGTTGTAGTCAGTAGTGGCTTTGAAGGAGGCGGAATTCTATGGATGCAGAAACCAGCTCTTTTTCTTTGTACTTTACGCGCTCGTAAATGTTGCGGGTCTGCCATACACACATTTCTGCCATAAGGAAATATTGGTTTCATGACACCTTTAAATGCGTAACCGTATCAAGTGCGGTGATCTTAGTTACATAACTTGACGCAACAAAGATACGTTCAAGCTTTTTCTCACCTCAATTGACGCCGACTTTCTTAGTGGAGTGGACGCTGTGGGACTCGAGGAGACGTCAGGACTGTCCGACACTTCGGGAACCCGCTGACGCTGCGCGTTCTTCCAACGGTTGAAGAAGATGAACATGCATCCCATGAAGATCGACGAGAGAATGCCCCATACGATGCCGAACACCTTCCTGAACATTTGTGATAAGGTACGCGCTATCCCTCCCTCCCACCCTGTTATCCCATCAATGTTATAAGCCCACTTGTGAAAACTTAGCACATCACATGCCTATGATCATCATGATGGAAGACGAACAGCTTGCGATTCAAGTTCACAACAGTTCACGAGAACATTATAGGAATCCATGACACTGGAAGTGGGAACTTTCCGGGCATTCTTAGAACATTATAGGAATCCAGGACACTGGAATTTGAAACCTTCCGTACATTCTGACGAGTCAGTATGCATCAGGATCAGAACATCACCAACCACAGCGGTGTGACTTGCTCCTCGAGAAGGAATGATCGGCGCATGTAGTTGACGGCGCATTGTCCGGTATTCCGGAGCATTCCGGCGAATTCCGCCCGCTTGCTGCGCGTTGTCGGATGACGAACGACGAACCAGCCTTGATCGCCTGAAGGACAACGAATACGAGGATTGTGTAACAGAGTAAGGAATGATTGTGAAACAAAGTGTTATGAAAACAACTTGTCGCCTGCGGAATGCGCTTAACTTGTTCGAACACGAAGGCAATCGAAGGCATTCTGGATATTTCGTAACTTTTCCTTATCATCAAGAGGGTGATGATAAAATGATTTCTCTAGACATTGGAGAGTGAGCACGCCTCTTATGTATATGACCAACGTCCATACCCCACAGATGTGTCATCCCTTCGGGGTTGGAAGTGATCGTTTTACAAAGTAATTGGACTAGCTAAGAGATTGTACAAATCCGGAATGCCCCATGTGTTCCGGTCTCCTCGGGATTCCCCGCAGGGCAATAAACCATGATTCGGGAGAACTTTACTTTTACTTTATGTGATCAAAGAGGAAGCGGGCGACCAAAGATGAGTTGGCGCGACGAGTTTACGGAAAGCCTAGGGCCGACTTTTCTGAGATATGCTATCGTTGATGACCCACGTTGGAAAGACATCGTCCGTCAGCTAACGTATCGTCTGATTACCGCACAAAATTGAAAATTCAAAAATGATCATAGAGCTTCATGTGCCTACCATTCTCATCCTCTACGTATCCGGCGCTTCGAATGTTCTCCTCGCCGATCAGCACGAGTCCGTCCGAGTGCCGACAGGCGTAGTTGTTCGCCTCCTCCCTGCCCTCGTCGGTCGCCGGCATCAGCACCGCGGCACCGCCGCCAACGCGCTTTTGCGCCTCGCGTAATTCATCTTGACGCGCCAGCGATCGCTTGAAGGTACGTGCGAAAACCTCATCTGAAAGCATTTTTATTAGTCTGGTATGACACTTCGAATACTAAGACCAAAAAACATAAGTGCCTTTCAACTGATCCTGACCGTTATCTGTAAAGATTTCAATTTTCATGCATTTTTGTAAGCGTACTGTGCTAAGTTTTCTCATGAACTAATCACAAGACGGATCATCACTAAGCCATCTTCCCCATAAACAATAACTCTGTATAGTTGAGCCCTATTGCAACAACCCAAGTAACAACCCGTAACAACCCAACTGTAACATACCGAGCGTTCCCTCGGATACCCTGAACGTGCTGAGTTCGCCTCCCCTCGACGAGACGAGTGCTCGTTCATCTCGTCCACTACCGAATGTCCGGATGTTCTCGTACTCGTTCTGCCTGGCCAGATTCCGCACCTCTCGCCGCACTTTCTCCGAGTACATGATGAAGGGACCGTTCTCGTTCGTACCTGTAAGATTACCAATATCTTACATTAACAGAATAAACATGTCATTGTAACTTTATGTGAACGCGTTGTCTACTGGAAAGTTGGAAACAGAATGTTGCCTACCAAGATAGAAGAGCGATTCGGGTCGAAGAGAGGGCTTCGGATCACCGTGTTCACTTAACGAGTGGATATTCGACTCGAACAGAGAGACCTGAAAGAGACAGTTTATAATATAATAGTACGTAGATAGCCCTAAGCAAGTTTACATAACAATTTAATGAGAAGACAAATGATCGGTAAGATAATTGAAAATAGAAACGAGCAATTGATTCCAAAACCCCAATACAACTCGTACCTCACTCAGATCGTTGCCCTCCACCTGCCATGCCTTTGCAATGTGTGCTCCGAGAGAACGTGTCCAGAGCGTCTGTCCGCAGGAGGAAAGAGCACTCACGATTCCTGAACGGGAAGATTACACAGCCATATCAGACTCATAGGGCGCCTGTAATCCAATGACATCTACTTGCAGCTAGTTATCTTATTTGTTGCATATCACCAACATATAGTTGTGCTTGTTTCAGTTGATGGGCGACTATTTCGGATCCCGTCTAGAGGTAAGCCAGATAATAAATGTTGTGGAAAAAAACATCAATTATTACTGCTATGCTCCTTTCCACAACCTTAGAATAAAAAAAAACAATTTTCTTAAATAAAAGTAAAAACCATCACACATACCCTTAGGTGGACTGATGAGAAACCGCACGTTACTGCCGTGTATTGTTGGTGGAGTCACAGCTGCACCGCGAACAACCAGCGATGCATCGTATTCTGACACCGAGAGATTCCATCTAGAAAGAAAAGTTGTAACAAAAGAAGGTGTTCCATATAGGATTCACATTCTTCTCGCCT
>JACMIJ010000891.1:0-14872 GCA_014805365.1 Koerneria luziae
TGTCGTGAGTTGCAAGTGTTAGCCAAATCTACTCTTACTCTTTGTATTGACCTGCTTTTCTTGTATTATGAAGATGCAAAGACAAATCGTGAAAATATTGTCTTTTCTTTTGATGTTTTTGAACCCACACGCTATGGCCAAATCAGAAGCTTACTTCGCGCAGCCCCACTTTTCCCGAATTCCTGACTTGTGACCTACGTAGATAATAGCGAACATTTTATATTGAAAGCACTCTAGGAGGTCCAAATTTCCATGGAAGAAATTTCACAGGATATTGACATTATTGTGATTTGTCACAATGTGGATATTCTATGGGTAGACCGATCAAACCAAACCAAACCAAAAACAAATATCCTAAATGTTGTGGCAAAGCGCACTTTATGCTTGAGCATCGCGATCACAGAGAGACAAAGCCGATCAACCCACCAGACAAGGAAGTATAGGAAGTAGCATTCGCGAGATGTGTAGGCTACGGTAGACCGATAGAGATAACATGTTGTGATATTATAGGATACGTATGGTACAACCGAACAGCGAATAGTCGAGAGGAAACTGTACAACCAAGGGAGACCGAGGGCACACGTGGATCTTCCACTTCGCCCGCAGTACGTTATTTTTATGAAGACGTCGATTCCGCGATAAGTGATAAAGTGATGGTACAAGATTCTTTACAAATTTCCGACTGTCATTGTGTGATCAGATTGTATTGTTAGGTTTATTCCCAATCACACAAATTGGCGAAAGAATGCTAATTGTTCGTAACCCTCTGCCGTTTCACAAGCTTGTAAGCCTGCTATGAAAGGTAAAAAACCTTGAATACGTTTGAAAAATGACTATGTAGCGACAGTCGGGACATTTGTACAGAACGGAGTCAGATATACCAATAGTATATGTTCATGCGCGGATGGCAATGTCCTGTCCACGGCAAAGGAGATATGTTGCCCTCCGGTTAAACCCGCCTCCATAAAGACGATCAGTGCAATCTTTGTTGCCAGCCAATGCTACACACTCAGAGAAAAATAAGCCTCGAATAAGCCTTAATAGAAAATAAGTGCTTGAATGTTTCAAACACTTATTTTCTTCAACATTATTCAGTAGTTCGTAATCCTGTTGCAAAAATACTCAAAAATTGAGGCTTCTTTTTTCTGAGTATGCCAATCAGCTTGATTTTTTGTTACCTTTTTTATAAACACCGCAAAACAAGTGAAAACTGTATGTAAACCTGTGGATACCGAGTTACAGTATGTTACAGGTGATGCGTTTCTTAATTCTTCTTGTAATACATGCTCGATACTGTTTCGCTTGTGCGCGAACAAAAGGTATGTGTTTTGTTGAGATCAAATTTCACACACTCAGAGAAAACCAAGTCCCACATTTTGAGTATTTATGACACTAATTTTCCAATAGAATTACGAAATACGTATAACTGACAAATGAGTGTTTTAAACACTTAAGCACTATTCAGTCTTACTTGACGCTTTTTTTTATGGATACATATTTACGCTCTCTTCCCAAGAGCCATTTCAAAACGGGATCTCGCGGCGTTCGCTTCTCGGTAGTATGATCACCCGGCTCATCACCTAACACCATACGAAAACAACAGCCTGTTCGGCAACTATTAAAGAAGGAATAAACACACTTTTGGATGAACTGAGCGCGATTGGTACTCATTTATAGGTTCTTTTCTTTCTTTTTTTCTTCCCTCCACAAAATCTGTAGCTTTTACACTAGCAGTGCTGTTGCTTTTTCCACTGCAAAGGCTGCAGAACACAAAACTACACAATATTTATTCATACATAAAACTGTACGGACGTAACGAAAAACTTCTGTGGCTTTATATTTCAAAAAAAAAGTAAGCTCATAAAAAAGTTATGCTGTAGTTAGCCCGCTGTAGTTAGCCTGGGTGTAGATTTTTAGTGATATAAATACTACTTGAGTGTTCTATGAGCCTTGAAAGACCGAACATGAGCATATGTAATTACGAAAGAAATAACACATACGATCATGCCCTGTTCCAGAGCATACGTAATACTATAACGAAAAAAACCGACTTTGGTTTACGCACTATGGTCCTATCCATCACCACAATGTACACTCCAAAAGAGACAGCTACATAAAAGAGAAGTGTAATCCAATTTTCTCTATTGTTTTAGTCGACTCAAACAATGGTTAAAGAAGGAGCGAACGCACTTTTTACTATTTCCGAATAGTCTTATGTTTTCTGTGAAACATGGATAAATACGGCATGGTCGCGAGTCATCTTCGGACAATTTAGCCCATTTTATCGCTCTTTCAAGCCTCATAAAACACTCCATTTGTGTCACCAAATAAGCTACAAGAAGTGCCAACCGTACGTCGGGAAAACCATGTTGAAAAGGAACATAGTAGTTCAAAAAGTGAGCGAGTGTGTTGTTTTTGTTTGTTTTGGTCACATGCTCACGGTGGTTAGATTTCGAAATCGGATGAATATTACTGCTTTAAAGAAGGAATGAACGCACATTTTTCTTACAATGTCCGAGTCTTATGTTTGCTGTGAAACAAGAATAAAGAGGGCATAGTAACATGCTATTTTTTGACGATTTTCTGTTTCTAAGGCATCATAAAACACTCAATTGGCATTTATACCACTAAACAAGCTACAGAAGGGTCAACCACACCTTGGCCAAGCTATGGTTAACGGGGACATAGTACTTTAAAAAGTGAGTTTACACCTTCTTTAAACGAATTGTCACGTTTTTCCGTTGTTTGCCCAAATGACAAACTGTGCTTTAGTTCTAGGCTGTCTAAAAATATGATTTTGGTATTGTTGTGTTCCGTTTGACAAGGAGAAAATTGGAATACTGAGATGGGTTTGTAGAATGCTTGTAAGCATATTAAAGGAGGCCATAAACCGTTGTTTTGTGTTAGCAAAAATGCGTGTATAAGAGACCCATAACTTCTGTGAGGGGGGCAACTGTATAAGGAAATGGTGCTTTTTGCCTCCGAGGATTCACGGTTTCCGGCCTCCTTTAAAATTCACGATTTATACGATGCGCGCTCTCAGTTGCTACGTGCTTTGGACAATTCGTTTTACTTCAAGAATACCTTTGTTTCAGAGCAACGAGTGATTCTTGTTTGCATTATTATTAAGCCAATCGGCATTTTCGTGATTTGAAAATCTACAAAGACATAATTGGACCAATGCTAAGGGTGTTGAACTACAAAAATCCCTACTTTAAAAGATGCTTTTGCTCCTCCTTTAACGTGGGGGCAAAAAGTGCACGGAAAGTGTTCTAAAGGAAATGAATGGGATGGATGAGATCGTGCGGGGAATGCGCGATTTTACGATTTGGCTCACTTTCACTGACTGTTAGCTCCTATCCGGATTAATGCGAATGGAACAAAGAGGAACTATATCCATTTAATGCAAAACAGGACAAGCGCAACCTGAGCATCGTGTTGTGTTATCATTGAAAATGCTTAGGCAATTGAAGGGGTCCGGAGATCGTGAATCATAGGATGCAAAAAAAACCTCCATTTCCTACTTTCCAGGTTGCCCCCTCACAGAAGTTTCGGATCTCCTATTTATACACGTATTTCTGATATCGCAAAACAACGGTGGCCTCCTTCTGGCCTCCTTTAAAGGAGGCCAGAAACCGTTGTTTTGTGTTAGAAGAATTGCGTGTATAAGAGACCCACAACTTCTGTGAGGGGGCAACTATATAATGAAATTGTGGTTTTTGCCTCCGAGGATTCACGGTGGCCACCTTTAAGGGAGCTGTGAAACGGTTGTTTTGTTGTGCTAAAAATGAGTGTATAACAGACCCACAAATTCCTTTGGCTGGGTAACTGTATAAGAAAATAGTGGTTTTTGCCGCCGAGTCATATACAATCAAAACCGTGACCAATGACAGTTATGTCAACTTCCTGTGAAATGTTTGTATGAAAATTTGGCCCTTCTGGAGTGTTTCCAGCACAAAATTGTCGACATTCTCTGTGTTAGTCAAAAGTGAGGAATATATGTGCTCCGAGTGTTCAGGCTTGAAAGATGGAAAAAATCAAAAAAAGGCCAATCGCACGCCCTATTTGTTCGTTTTCACAGAAAGATAAGGCTTCACAGACAGAGAAAAAAGTGTATTTGCTCCTTCTTTAATTGGATTCGTACCCCGGCCTAAAAAGTCTCCTCTGTATTTGCTATCATATGTTCTGTAATCTATAGAAGTGATCGTGAAAGGGGCGTTGCGGCGCTACGACACTTGAAAAAAGTCAGAACACAATGTTCTAGAACGTCGTGTTCTGACTTGTCGTGCTCTCAAATGTCGTAGTGCCGACGTTGCTTATTTCATGTATTGAGGATTAGATCCCTTACGCTCTTTTATCGATTTATTGTGACATCACAGGCGGTTCGGGAGGTGGGCAGACGCCTGGAGGTGGAGGAAGTCCATCATCACCAAGCACACCTAAGATTTGCGCGGCTCTCACCAGCTTCACGCCTGCCGCTGGCTTCATGAACATCGTTGCGGGAACGACCAGCGGCTCAGGATCTTCGGCGGTCAGTGCTTGCAATTCATCCACCACAGCACATCCGCATATTATGAGTGTCCTGTTGTGGATGAATCGCCTCGTTAGGAGGCCATCGTCCATCAGAGAACTGTAACCTTAGGGACTTCCCCGGGTCCCTAGGTTCATAGGTGTGCTGATGGTGGAATAATCTTTACCCTGGAGGGAGAATTACTTTCTCCCACCCCAGCACATAGAATGGCCAGCCTCTCCTCCCCCAGGCACGGCTAGGGGGTGCCAGAGAAGGAGAGTCTGGCAGACATAATACATACACGGGTGCTGCACGATACCTTCTTCTGATTACGGAACAAATTGAGTTGATCTTTTTTGAGTGCTCAGAACGCTGAGCTAAACCTCTCGTTCTAGACTTTCACTTGCCCATCCGGAAGCCTCATTCTACAACCAGGTGGAGGCGCGGCGACTTCGAGCAGCGCCACGCTCTCCTGCGCCAACGGCGTATGGACGCTGTCCGATGGAACGGCCTTCGACCCAACGACAACTTCGGTTTCCTGCGGCACCGGTTCGTGTTTTTTTTTTTTGCCGAAGCGGATTATATGATACACTATAAGAGCAGTTGGGAAAAAAAATTGGAAAACTTTGGTCATGTTTGCTGCACTCATGATCAGAGAAATTGTCTTGTTTCTCCAAAAAAATAATTCACACCCCCTCTTATGCATACGTATCGGTACTGTGGTCGAGTCGACTCGGGGCGGTCCAATGAGTTAGGGTTTCCGGTCAGTCCCTTCAAGATTTGAGTGCTGTATACACGCATTGGTGTTTGACAATGAGCGTTTGTATGACACTCATCAGACAGCTAATTTGCAGCAATTTTGCACATCTCAATTTTCACATCCACAATTTTGTTGTTGTGGAGGAGCATAAGGCACGTAACACGTTGTCGTTAACGTTAATTTTTTTTAGCGTGTACCGTGCCTAGCGTTGATCTTGTGGCGCAGTGGTTTATCCAGGCTACTGTCACCTTCACCACTGGATGTGATGCAACAGCATCGTGCACAGCTCCCGTATGTATTACCTACTAAATCTCAAAAATTAAGGTTTGCAATTCTGTAATGTAAATTAATGTCCTCCCGAATCAAGGCCTCATAGCCTGCGGGGCGGTAACCGAGGGAGCCGGGCCGCTGTGGGGCAATTAAGTCCGGAGTGCCCACCTTTTCGCCAGACCGATTACTTTTCGTGAAACTGTCACTACCAATTGCCGACCCCGGAGGAAAAGCGCCTTGGTTGGGCTGGGACGTAATCACCGGGGATCGAACCCGGGCCTCATGTATGATGTAGGGCGCTCCCTACCACTACACCGTTCTGTCCCTTGCACTTCTTAAAATAACTTTAACTCGGTTCCCGCAGGCTGTTTTGGCCGGCATCATGGCTGACGGAACGGAAGTGGATGGCATCGCCTCGCCGACGCTCACAAACGGAGTGTGGATGGATGCCGGAGGCACACAGTACAGTGGCATCCAGTGCAAAGGTTAGCCATATGATTCGTCTCTCTTATTTCAACATCTTGTGAAATTTTTCAATGTAAATTTGGAATGGTTCTAGTACAAATTTTTTTGGCATCCTATGCGTTTGTCACAAGCCAATGATATATGTCTGTCAACAACTCTCGATCTCCGTGTGCACAAACATCGGGAATGGAGGAGATGATCTGTTCAATTGCCTTCCTTGAGGTGATCATGATGGCACCTACTATTAGCTTATCTTATAGTACTCACTGCATTGTCCGATACGTCAGGTATGCAAAATTTCTGTGCTTAGTCAATCGTTCACAATGAAACGTTCATTTGCGTTTTCAAAAACAGTTGTTAACTATAAACGAGAACATGTATTCCTTTGTTGATATCGGAACGATGTATTTTGCATTTTCGTGAGTCTAATACTCCGTTCTATACAAATATCCGACTGTCACTGTACTTATGACCAGAGGTGTGCGCTAAACTTTTCGTTATTAACGAATTTAACGGGGTTTTTCGTTAAAAAAATCAACCGTTAAATTTAACGAAAAAAGAGAATTTAACGAAAGTTTTTTAACAGCGACGAAGCACTTGGTTGTTCAGCCGTACTCGGTGGAAATCAAGTGAATGTTCTCATTCGCAGGCATCATTATCATTTGCATAAGAAAATCGATGGAAAAAAATATGTTCAAGATGCTTTATCGAAGAATATCCCATTGGGGCTACACAAGTGTTCCCGAAGGCTCTTTGACGCACAGATGTCTATTGTCGTTGCACCTTAGATTGAATCATAGTAAATGTTTGAATGATGTAAATGTGTAGAAGAAGTTGTCGATTTTTTTTTAGGAAAGTGGTTTTTGTAAATACAAGTGACTCAAAACACGTTTACGGCTATATGTAAAATTTTAACGAATTTCACGAATTTAACGGAATTTTTTTTTCGTTAATTTAACGATTTAACGAAAAAAAATTTAACGCACACCTCTGCTTATGACTACATCTTATTGTTAGATTTCTTTCAGATTACACAAATTGGTCAAGTATTCAATTTCTATGCAAACCCATATCGTTCAACAAGATCATGAATTGCATTGAACTGTGAAAAGTTGAATATGCTGACAATATTGAGTATTATAGTGACAGTCGGGTATTTGTGCAGAACGGAGTCAGAAAAGCCAATAGTAGTGCTCATGGGTTCGGTGTAGATTTATCACATGGTAGGTGTTTTACCGCCTCCGATATAGTTATGCACATACTTCAATCGCATACAGCAGAAAAAGAAAAAAATCAAACTCGGAAGACCTAGATGTTATGGCCAAGCACGCACAGAGGCGCCTTTTCCGCTCACAATGCCTGGCTTTGCCATTACAAAGTGACTTGTATTAAACCGATCAACCCACTCGAGGTAGCATAAGAAGTGGAATTCGCTAGGAACGTTTCCAAGACGTTCAGGCTACTTCATTTGCATACCTTAACAAAGCGATATTCAAAAGAATAAAGATAGCATCGGCATTTCTGGGGCGGCGTAAAAACAATCGATTCAAAGCGCTGTGTATATTTTCACCAGAACAAAAAAGAAACAGATGTTGGTAATCACACAGTTCATACGTGCACAAGCTCAAATTTCCATCAGTAAACAATCAATCAATGGAAAGTTTTTGCATTTGATCCGTATCTGGTTGTACTGTTTTATTTGTAGCTTCTTTAAAATGTGCACCGAGGGGTTTTCCTGCGGAGACGTCCAGCTCTGAACGTTCCTTTACCACAATGTACTCGTCAAGAGAGATAGCAAACACAAAGACAAGTGCAATTAGTGACGATAAACTAATTAGCGCTGTTGTATGCGTCGACTCAAACAGTGGGTAATTGGATTCCTACCTTGGAACACAAATGTCTTCTTTGTGTTTGCTATCTTCTCTTATCTATGGAAGTGGTGTTCATTGTGTTACAATGTGTCTGAAAGCACCTTCGGACACCTTCACCTTTGGGCACCTTCGGACTTCAATAGCTCCACAACGTCCTGGCGGCCTTCTCAGGACTCGCCGCAGGCGAAATGCCTTGAATACGGGAGACTTTGCCTTTGCCTTTGCCTTTTTCAACTTTGCCTAGCCAATAGCACTGTTGTGTAGAACTGATCGCTTGAAATGCAGGACTACTGTCGGCATAACGACACCCGTTTTGTGCGGGTGTGTGTATTCGTCAATTTCGTCAAATTTGCAGCCTGCACGGGCTGCCCGGCGCCGCCAGCGGACGTTGCGCTGTGCAATATGGTGATCGGCGGCGGGTGTCAGGCGTACACGACTCTGACGCCGGACAACTCGGGCGACGATCCGGATGTCCCGGTGCAGCTGCAGAACTGCGATTCGTACGTGATCGACTGTCCGCCCGTGACCGGCGAAGATGGAATTCCGTTCTACGGCTTTACCGACGGTAGCTCGGTACGTACTACGTTAAGCACTGCGTTAAAAAAATTGTAAAGAGTGTAAATATAAAACATCCATGTTCCTTAAAAAAAGGTGTAAACTCACTTTTTAAAGTACTATGTCCCCGTTAACCATAGCTTGTCCTAAGTGTGGTTGACACTTCTGTAGCTTATTTAGTGTTATAAATGTCAATTGAGTGTTTTGTAAGGCTTTAAACACAGCAAATCGTCAACAAATAGCATATACATATCTATGCAATCTTTATTTTTGTTTCACAACAACCATTAGACTCGGGCATAGTAAGAAAAAAGTGCGTTCACTCCTTCTTTAAAGAAGGCCGGAAACCGTGAATTGTCGGAGGCAAAAAACATCATTTCCTTATATAGTTGCCTCCCTCACAGAAGTTGCGGGTCTCTTATACAAACGGCTATCCTATCACAAAACAACGGTTTCTGGCCTCCTTTAAACGTGGCCAGAAACCGTTGTTTTGTGTTAGAAGAATTGCGTGTATGAGCAACCCGCAACTTCTGTGAGCGGGGGCAAGTACATATGATAAATAAGGAAATGGTGGTTTTTGCCTCCGAGAACTCACGGTTTCTGGCCCCCTTTAAAGGAGGCCGGAAACCGTCATTTCATTCGCTAAGAATGCAGTGCTTTACTGACACTTCACTTTTGTGTTCAGGGAACACACATAAGTAAATTCCTCGGTAAGCTGACAGTTTCCGATCCTCTTTAATGTATTGTTACGGGTATCTACCATTACCATAACTCACTGTGTTACAGTTCGGTTGTCCCGGTGACACGTGCGACAACGCGGGAGGGCTGTGCGCAAACGGCCAGTACGTGTTGCTCGACTTGGCCGATACAGGAATGGTCCCGCAGAAGTTGATCTCCTCAACCACCTGTCAATACATTCCGGCATGAGACAAAACACACACCCACGTGTTATTGCTGAAGAAAATGAGTGTTTTAAACACTCTTCTTCTTCGTAGCATTACATGACTTTTGTAGTGATTTGTTTTTGCTCTTTGCTGTGTTTTTAGAGAATATTGACAATGTTCTTGAGTATGTTGTACAGCCGCCGAATCAGTTTCTTCATCCGCATCTTTAGACAATTAGGCAGATATATTCGACAGAATAAAGATGATATAGGCACTTCCCGCGCGAAAACAGTCAATTAAAGACACAAAGGGCTTATTATTGACTTACCTGACTCCGTTCTGAACAAATTTCCGACTGTCACTGTAGTTAAAGATCTTATCGTTAGGCTTCATTCCACTTACACAATTTTGTCAATGTATTCAAATTCTTCGCAAGCCTATATCGTTTCACGAGCTTGTGAACTGTGAAAGACTTTAATACACGCACAAAAAATAAGTGTATGTATAGCGATAATATAGTAATTGTATAGAACGATGTGATATAAGTCAATAATATTCTGCAAACATTGTAGGCATTTGCCTAAAAGAAGTGCACACAACTGCTCGGGTATTTGGCCAACATTTCTTGGTCGAACATTCTCTGCACCATATTTGCGCACGTTCAGTAGACGTGCATCAAGTTATTAAAGTCTACATTTTTTTCAAATATTATGCATTATGTAAATATAAACCACTTCAAAGCACACATGACGTCACTCTCCGGCTCACCAGAAAACGGTCGGACGTTGTTCAAGCATTCACACGGACTCTCTGAAATCCCGCAGGCAAAAAAAAACTTTGCCTTACTTTATTGCACCACCGTACTCCATCGGCCGAGCACCACATTCACATAAACCTTTTATTTTTGTCCATCCATCGGTAAAACCCCCGCTGGCTACCGGGGATTTTCCCATCTGGCAACCGGGGATTTTTCCGCTTGCAACCGGGAATTTTCCCGGTGGCTGCCGGGAATGTTCCCGCTTGCAATCGGGGACTTTGCCGCTGGTTGCGCCGAACATTGTTTTTTTACGTTTATTATGCGTAATTGCTCAACTTCGGATAGCATGCACACCATACAACGAAACCACAAAAGAGCATCACCGCATTCGCAATCCACAACGGTGTCTGACCGTACGCAGTGAACATTGACCTGAAAGAAAGTGCATTTTATGAAATCGGAAAGCTAAACGGGGTGCAAAATCCTGCCGCCGTAGTAATTGCACCATTTCTCATGTGAAAGGAAAAGAGTGCTCCTTCCAACTTACCCCGACAGAATATCCTTTCCTCGACAAACTTCTTTTGACATCAATATCTTATTGTTAGTAAAGAAAAATGTACAATTTGCGAAGAATTAAACCTACACCCACTGCTTTATGGTACCTATTTTTTTCTCCTTTCACTTCAAAAATGGTGCTATTACTACGGCGGCTGAATGAGAGCCATGTTGATTTTGCACTTTGACCAGCCGATCAAGGGTACTCACGAAGTAATAGAGGATACCACTAGTACAAATAGATACTCAGTAATACTACAAGAATCTGCTTAGTCATAGATGGTACTACTAGCAACTAATAAGTAATAGATAAGTAGCATACTTATGAATTACTTACGCAGCATAGAGAGGGCATACGACCAACATGACGCCATCAACGAAGACGATCACGCCTTGCATTACTTTCTAAATGTGACCATTTAAAAAAAACTTTAATTTACTTAGTCAGTCAAGGTAATGAAAAAGGTAAGTTGAAAAAAATTTGCGCATCAAGGTTACCTGATCAATATCACCAAGCACATGCGAGTAGATCGTATCAAGTGAGATAAGACTGGCAGGAATGGCAAAGCCAAGCGCCGCGATGAAGACGACCATCAGGGTGAGCTCGTACGGAGCCCGCGACTCGCACCACGAGTACTCGTCGGGATTGCAGCCAGCGCCGGTTGTTTCTGTATAAAAATAGAAATAAAGGCTTACTACTTGCGGGCGGCCTGCATTACTATTGGAATATCTGACTCCGTTCTGTACAAATATCCGATTGTCATTAAATATTCAATTTTGTAAACGTACTCAAGCTTTTCACAATTCAATACAGGTTCAGAAGCTTGTGCAATGACATAGGTTTGTGAAAACTTGAATTCTTTGGTAAATATGGCTAATCGGGAAAAAAGCTAACAATAAGATACCATTATAAATCGACAGTCGGATATTTGTACAGAACGGAGTCAGGTAAGCCAATAGTACTTGCATTTCGTTTGTTGGAGAAAAATGAGCTTCGGTTTTTGTGTTTCTCAGACACTATTGTTGTTGGTATCTATGACAAAGACATTCTGACTAAGGCTATGAGACGCTAAAGAAAGTGAAAGCTTCAAACGCTTCAGCACCACTGAGGCTTATTTTGCCCGGAGTATAATTATGCAATACTCGTGTCCGTTCTGCCTTGACAATACACCCTCCTCAAATGTGCATATCCCCTTTCTTGTGGTGGATGAGGCTTCTGTCAGGCCGATGGAGGCTGGTGATTGAAAACTTATGAGCATCAAGTTTTTGCCATTATATTTATTATACTAAAAAAGTGGCTGTGATGTAATGTTCGTTTTCGTAATAAGACACAACAGTTCTAATTAATGACAATTTTTAATGCTACCGGAAGGCAAATAAGTTGAATTTATGACATACCGTTGTATGCCGCAACTGGTACGCTGGCGAATGGAAATGGATACGATAGAACAAAGGTCAAGACGAACACAGCCGCCGAAAGTGCAAAGATCAGTGTCAAGTTCAGCCTGCAACGAGTTTCAATTCTTACAATTAGTGATTCCTTCAAGGAACCCGGTTTGCAATGTAAATAATGTAAAGTGTTTATCAGAATCATGTTAGTTAACATGCTGATAGTTCGCAACAGGATTACAAATGCATAATACTGAAGGAAATGAGTGTTTCAAACACTCTAGCACTATTCCGGCTTATTTGAGGCTCATTTTATCTAGCAATAAGTAAGTGCATGCGATTAAAGACTTGCGTACCGTTTCTGGAATCTTCCAGCGAGAAGGAAGGCGGCGACGAGCGCCAGCGCCATCACGGCGATCACGCCCTGGGCGATGGCCACCGTCCTCACGGCCTCCTCGGATGAGTTGCCGAAGCCGACAATCAACATCGGAGCGGCTGTACTAAAATTATCCGTAAGTTGATCCGTCAAACAATCCCTGCTTCGCTGAGACTTTTTTTATTCCTGACTTGTGACTAACCAACAGGATGTCGAAAATTTTGAATTGGAAACATCAGTTTTACTCCTCCTTTTGCATCGTCATCATAATTTTTCCACAGTCCGAGCTGTTCTGTTTCGGAAAGGAACCATCAAACAAGTTGTGATCTAACAACAGAATAAACAATCACTCTAAAGCTGGTAGCATAACACCTACTTTACTATAATAGTGTCACTTACGCAGCAAGTGTGGTATCGGTGAGATTACTCAGCATCTTCTGCAGTAGACAAACGAAGATGAGCAACCACGGCAGTCGAAGTTGCGATAGCATCGAAAACTGCTCACGGGCAATGGAATACAGCTTTCGTGGATTGAGGGTGACCGAGGCCAAATGCTTTTGGTCTAAACAACATCAATTCGCCCGTTCACACTCGTAAAGTACAGTCTCGCCTGTTAAGGGGTTCCTCTACACCTCGGGTAATGCTAAGGGCGCTGAGTCTCATACAAACTGAACCCGAATCTTTATGTAACCAATTTACTAACAATAAGATATGTCTGCGACATGGCTGCTTTGTCACTTCTAAAGGATGAAAAAAAAAACACAATACGATACGGAGCCAATTGGTAGTGATTGTGTCACGAAGAGTAATCGGTCCGTGTGAATGACTGGGCACCTTCGGACTTAAATAGCCCCACAACGTCCTGGCCTTCTCAGGACTACCCGCAGGCGAAATGCCTTGAATATGGGAGACTTTGCCTTTGCCTTTGATACTTCCGCTGTCTACAATATCTAATTTGCACACGCTATAAAACACAAACACTATAACAAAAGCATATGAAATTTTGACACAGACGGAAACTGCGCTGTCTCCACATGATGTGAAAAACACAATGAACGGACCCCGACAATGACGTTCTCGATCGTGGAAAAGGAAGATGATAATGGCCATGCCAGCCAGATTCGCTAGAATTCCGACCCAAACCGGAGCCGAGAAGATGTTGAAGTGGATGAAGCCGACTATTGACGGACCCGGATAGTCGATGGATGAGAAGATTAGCTGGACAACTCAAAAATAATTATTACTTATCTGAATTTCTTGGCATGCACCTGGTAATTTCATCTTTTTTGTGAGAAGAACGAGAGAACGATTTTGCATTGCCTATTTTATTTTTATAGATGAAACAGTGAATTATTTATAGGTGTTACAAAGGATTTATTTAATAGATGCAGGACAATGTGGAAGCGATTCGTGTCTGCAACAGGTGAATAGGAAACGATGTTTTTCGTTCCGAAATTCATGACCCTTTAAAGCTGAAAGAAAAAGGTGCAAGTTTTCATATAATATTGGCATATCTGACTCCGTTCTGTACAAATATCCGACTGTTACTATATATTATTGTTATGATTCTTCCAACGACACATATTGGCTAAAGTATGCAATTTTTTCGTAACCGGAAGCCGTTTCACAAGCTTGTAAACTTTCTGTGAACTGTGAAAAATTTGACTGTGCTTACAAAATTTAATGTATAATGACAGTCGGATATTTGCACTGAACGGAGTCAGAAAGCCAATAATACCTGGTGAGCAAATTTCCGAGAACAGCAAGGCAACATTGTAGATCGCATACGCTTCGGTGCGTCGGCTTTTCGTACTGATTATGGCGATATGATTGCGCAGAAGTGGCTCGTCTGCAAAACATATTCATCGCCACCGGCAATTCGTTTTCCTTGTATTCTAATCAACACAGATATTATGGGACGATTCCATATGCGCACAAAATGCACTTGCGTACAAGCTATATCTTTTAACGTAAGCAAAACATTAACAGTATTTTAACATGATTCTCAAGTTATGTTCAATTTAGGACCAGACACCAAAATGTATGTCGGTTAATTGCTTTCTGGCTGACAATGAGGTATAAGATTGTGCGCTTACTGTTTGTGCGCTTATGGGATCGCCCCGATATTATTACATAGTATACGACTTCTAACAGCCTACTTGCTGTGGACAGATTGAGCAGCGTATAGCACACGAGCATATAGAAGCGTCGGTTGTGGTCGGGCAGCAGTTCCACGCACACGTACATTGCACAGCCAACCAGTCCAACTACCATCAACACCAACAACAACACCCTGAAACGAAACGCATTACTATACCGTTCTATGCTGTTATTATACAATCTCTGTTTTCATTATTAGACAGAAAGCATTGATTGATGATCACTTCAATATAACATAACATAATAACATAATTTATTCGGTGTCAGTTGCCATCTTCAAAGGTGTTGCTGAAGATGTTGGCTGCCGAATCACGATGCGG